>CAUYQU010040044.1:0-46019 GCA_963574635.1 Cheracebus regulus | reverse complement strand
GAAACCATCATTCTCAGCAAACTGACACAAGAACACAAAATCAAACACCACATGTTCTCACTCATAGGTGGGTGTTGAACAATGAGAACACATGGACACAGGGAGGGGAGCACTACACACTGGGGTCTGTTGGGGGGAAATAGGAGAGGTACAGTGGGGGATGGGGAGTTGGGGGGAGATAGCAGGGGGAGAAATGCCAGATATAGGTGAAGGGGAGGAAGGCAACAAATGACACTGCCACGTGTGTACCTATGCAACAATATTGTATGGTCTTCACATGTACCCCAAAACCTAAAATGCAATAAAAAAATTAAAAACAACAACAACAACAAAAAACAGTTAAGGAGCCAGTGATCTGCACAGACATCTTGTCTCTGACATCAGTTTGAGCAGGAAATAGAACATTTAGGAGTTGACATTTGTTTGAAGTGGTAGAAATGCTCCATCTTTAGGGAAACTGTATAGTTATTTGGAAGTAAAAATTACAGGTAGCTGTACAGCATCTTGATGATGGCAGCTCAATTCAAACACCATGTCTGACACAGAAGAAGAAAATATGCTAGAGGATATCTCACTAGGGAAAAGGTTCCAGTTTGTTTCCTGCCTACCCAACTTTTGTATTAAATAAGCAAATGGCCCCAGATTCCAATGCCTGCTTTTATTTTTGCTCCAAATGCATATATACTCTATTGTTTTACATAGCTGCATTTTGGAAGTAGACTGTATATTCTCATAAACACTTCAAAGTATATGTTCTGGCTGAGAGTGTGTCTGCGTTGTTCAATGATAATAAAACTAATTATCATTTTATGAGTACCTGCTGTGCATCAGGCTCAGTATCGGGTGTATCAGAGACACAAGCTCTTATCCTCATGCCAGGGCTGGAAGTTAGCTATTATTTTCTCATTTGCCAAATGAGAAAACTGAGGCTCAGTGAGATTATATAACTTGCAGAATGTCACGCAGTAATTGGCCAAGGTAAGAATTCAGTCTAAATGAGAACCAGATCCAGAGATATTTGGCTTTAAACCCTATAGTCTCTGCTAAACCATATGCAACTCTAACTTGAAGAGGCTTATTTAATCTTCATTATTAAAAAAATCAAAACAAAACAACAGAGCCATGAATAGCAAAT
This sequence comes from Cheracebus regulus, assembly GCA_963574635.1. NCBI lineage: Eukaryota > Metazoa > Chordata > Mammalia > Primates > Pitheciidae > Cheracebus > Cheracebus regulus. The sequence goes on along the minus strand of CAUYQU010040044.1, from coordinate 44,884 downwards.
ATTGTCAATGAGAGGTTGGGAAAACAATCTTAAAAAATGAAATTCCACAGGCTTCATATAGTCCCATATGGAAAAAGTGGGGACAGGACAGTGATTTTCTCTTGGAAGATATGTTGATTTTTGTCATGGGACATGAAGGTGGACTGGGCCACTCAACTGGGACTTGGAGTTTCTTCCTCCTGCATCCCCCAACCCAGTCTTCCTGTTCATGGGGTGAAAATCTGTCGTTGAAGCCTTGTCTACTTAATTGGACAGTGGATCTCTCAGGTCCCTGTGGGCTGTGCTCTTGTACTTGAGCTCTGCTTCTCCTGTTTGTGGTCTGGGCCAGCTAGCAGCCAGCTCAGTGCACCTTGATTCAGACTCATGGCCTTTCATTTTCAGTATCTGATTTCCTGGTTTTGCTCAAAACTGTCTAAAATGTAATATCCATATGATTCTTCATATTAAGCCACATAATTGTTCCTGATCTCTTTTAATCTCCAATGTTGAATGTTGGTAACATAAATATGGAGACAGATCATGACGGAAACCTAGGGCCTAATCTTTTCTCTTCTCCCCACTCTTCGCACAGGCTGCTTAATACTTTGTAAGCTCTTTTTTTTTTCTGTAACCTAGATTTTCTCTTTATCATTACTCTAATTATTATTGTTGGAATACTTCTAATTATCTCAGCCCTAAATTCTGCCTCCAATTTTAAATAACAATAACTCTCACTCCTACTAATACTACTATTGCTACTACCATCACCAAACTTTTTCTTCCCCAAAGCAGCTCTGTTTGGGAAGAAAATAATTCCCTCTCATACAATTTCTGTTATCTTCTTGTCTTTTCCATTTAATAAATCTTCCTGTTAATGTTACATCTTTTAACATGGAAACTTCTAGAGAAACAAAAGACCATGGATTTGGTAAGCTTTTTGAGTGCATTTATAAACTAACTCTTACTGCAGTGTGTGTATTATGAGTGTGAGTTTATTACCGTTGTCTTACAGAGGATGGTAGTAGGAGCAGAGCCTTCCAGAGTATAAGCTCTGGACTTGCATATAGCTCTATCCATGGGTTGAGTATCTCCATTTTTAGGACCCTCTGACATATGTGCTATTACTATTTCTAGTCTAGAGGTACAGAGACTAAAGTTTAGAGAATGTCAGAAACACAAAGTCCTATAGGACAAAAACCGTAGAACAAAATGCAAACCCAAGTAACCTGAGAGCAGAGCCTCTGGTCCAGCACTGTGATAGCTGGGGATGCAGAGACAGAAACGATGCAATTATAGGCAAGGACCATGATGCCGTGTCTGTCCACGTTTTGAAAATCATTACAGTATGGATATTTTCACCTTTAAATAATTTGGAGAGTTTCAACGTTAACTCAGTCAAATGGATATATTTATATCTTATTCTGTTGGGAGCGACAGTTAATTCTGGGTCCTGTGGCAGCTGCACTGTTAACTGAGATGAATGCTGATGGCTTTAACATTTAACTGATACAACAGTAGTTAACACACCCATATAAATACTGCAGTCTTTGGCTAAATAAAATGTTTCTCACTGGACGTACACGAACATCTGATGGAGATTATGGAACATATTCTACTCATACTTCTCTGAAAGTAAAAAATAAGTGTTTCAGTACACAATGTGATGTATACTCAGACTTAATTCATAAATTTCTCTTTGTCTTCATCTGTGGATCTTTTCTTTATTTACTTATCACATTTGTTAAAATGCAAACTTCTCTGAAAAATTATTTCTAAAAATAGTTTTTAGACAATAAATCATATTTTCTCAAGTATTTTAACATTCTAATTATTATGATAATTCTCAAAGGGGAAATTACACTTATTTTTTATTCATTTATTCATTCATTTGGCAACAATATATTGAACATTTACCATGCACCAAACTACCTCTACCACTTAATAGTGGCTTGATGTTCATCAAGAAATTGTTAGTGCAATCAAGAACACTAGAAATTCATGGGAAGAATTTAAAAAAGCTTTTAGAAGAGTATCATATTATAATTGAGGTACTTTCTGAATATATAAATAATATTATGTTTCCATGATAGATATCATGCCAGTGAAGATGCTTACTTTGAAAGGTGGAAGATTAGAAGGTTAAAAGCATTTCCATATGGAAGTAAATGTTCCTTTCCATATCTTCACTATTACCTTTCTCAGAGTTCTCTGACTCATTGTGAAAAAAAATTCCAGCCTTCTGCACAGCTCTACGATCTTCGGATTGTTGCCTAGAATGGTAAAAACTATTGTAAAAGGATGTGTGCACTGGATGAGAATTTAGAAGTAGACAAATGACCCCTAGAGTGTTTTCCTGCTTTAAAAGCCTGTGATTCCAAATTCTAACAGTATATTTATCAAGAAAAAATACACTGAACATTTTAATAGTTTTTGAATAGTACCTTGATATAATAGATACCTAATAGATGTGTTCAGTGAATAATAAATAACTGGTTAATATTTAAATAAGCCTCCCAAATCTCTTTCACATTCTAAGAAGGCAAGCATAAAGGTTGATAATAAACTAGTGAATGTGTGGGTAGGTCATTATTTTTAAGTACTCTTGACTTTGCTATTCATTATCTGTGTTGCCTTAGGAAAATACATACATTTCTGAAAGGATTATGTCATTTGTAAAGTAGAAAGTCCTTATCTGTCTACCACAGATGATTCGTGTGCATATCAAATGAAATGTTCAATAACATATCTGGAAAATAGTAGAGAGATATGAATTAGGAGCTATTGTGATTTGTTTACATTATGTCACAGTACACTTTATTAGGGATATGTTTTAGAACTATCTTAATTACACAGTTCTTTAACTTAGGTCGTGAGGATGATATTATGATTATATAGGAAAATGCTCATATTCTAAGGAAATGTATAATATAATATATTTAGGTCTGAAGTATTGTATCTGTAACTTAACATAATATGTAAATTATGCTAATTTACATGATAATTATATGTAATTATATTAATATGTTAACATATATTCACATGCTTGTATGTGAGGGAATGTTATCGGTTAGTGTAGTAAAGGTTGTCATGCTCAGATTCGATGTCTCTGTCCTTCCAACTCTTCATGCTTTTCCAGCATGGTGAGGACTGCTGAGCTCCATCTTTTGCTGGTAGTCTCTCTGTCAAATAGAACTGTTTCCACATTCGGTCATTTACTCCTTGAAAGGTATGAATTCATACCTTGTTATATTTTTCTGGTTGCATATTTAAATTCCCCTAACAGTCATATAATTTCATCGTAAAAAAAGGTGGAAATAAAAAGGAAGATAAAATGTACAGATAATTTTAGCAAATGAAATCATAATTATATTGGGATGTATTTCTTCCGAGACTTAAATTATGTACATTCCCATCAACTTTTTATCTTGAAAATATTTAAGCCTACAGAAGAGTTGAAAGAACAGTACAGGCCAGATGTGGTGGCTCATGCCTGTAATTCCAGCACTTTGGGAAGCCAAGGTGGGTGGATCACTTCAGGTCAGGAGTTCAAGACCAGCCTGGCCGATATGGTGAAACCCAGTCTCTACGAAAAATAGAAAAATTAGCTGGAGTGGTAGTGGATGCCTGTAATTTCAGCTATTCTGGAGACTGAGGCAGGAGAATCACTTGAACTTGGGAGGGGGAGGTTGCAGTGAGCCAAGATCACACGATTGCACTCCAGCTTGGGTAACAAAGCGAGCTCTCCATCTCAAAAAAAAAAAAAGAAAAAGAAAAGAAAGAATAGTAAAATCTGCACCCATATACCCTACACATAAATTCATTGATTATTTACTTTTTGCTTTACTTGTTCTTTCTTACTGTCTTTGCATATGAAGGAATCTTTGAAATTAAGTTGTAGACGTCATGCCACACAATCTCTGAACATAGCATTTCTTTGGAATAAGGTGTTTACTTAAATAATCATGATATGATTATCACAGCTAAAAAACAGTTCAGTTGATTTTTTCCACATATTGATTCTTTCTGTCCAGGATGATATCCTACATTTTCTTTTCATTTATGCCATAGCATATCAGCTTAAAAAGTGATCTTTAAGTTACTGCATGGCATACATTGTTTAACTGTTTCCCTTTGTGATTGGATTTCTTTAGATTATTTATAGTTTTATTATCACAAATATTGAAATCACTATTTTTTGAAGAATTTAAAAGTAATTTATCTCTCTTTTGGAATAAAAGATGTATTTCCTCTTAAAAGATTTTCAGGCATGAATCCAAGAAAGCAGGCTTTTATTTGTTTTAGTTTTAGTTTTTATTTATTTATTTTTAATTGGGTAGAAACAGCAGAGTGACAAGTTCGGGAAATGATGAGAGTGTTAGAATTTTGGTCAGGTTAAAGTGAGTTGGAGTAAAGTTTAGAAATATCCTTTCTGCTCATCTCTGCTGCCTTTAAAACACTGTCCTGGAAATAGTTAATATTAGGATTGGGAAAAGTGATACAGGTTTCCTAGTAAGCATTATTTCTTAATTATGAAATACTACTTAGCTTACTATTGAATATTTATCCTTATCTTTCAAGGTAATCTTATTAAAGATTGAAGATATTTATAATAAAGATTGAAGGATTTTATTGTCCTTTGAGGTCAACTTTGGGGGGTGAGATGTTCTGAGACAGGACCATTAATTGACTCGATCCAAGGTATCTGGTTACAAAAATAACACAGCCTGGTTTAGAACGTCTCTTCCTGACTCTTTTTTGGCATATTGCCTAAGTATATGCCTCCTTGGATGTATGAGGCCTGATGTTGGGCATATTTATTATTTTATCTGCTTACTTTCAGGGTTTCGTGCACCTGAGGTTGCCAGAGGAAATGTCATTTATAACCAACAGGCTGATGTTTATTCATTTGGTTTACTACTCTATGACATTTTGACAACTGGAGGAAGAATAGTAGAAGGTTTGAAGTTTCCAAATGAGTTTGATGAATTAGCAATACAAGGAAAATTACCTGGTAAGTTCTGTTTTCTCTACAATGAAGATGTTTTTTCTTAGTATCAGCAGCTTAATTTTTATTTAATTGTAGTCATATGCTTAATTCCTTAAACTGCTGATCTTTTTTTGTTTAATGCATAAATATTCTTACATCCTGTGACATATTAATAAAAATCACCTGAAAAGGGTAGTGGTTTTAGGCTTTTTTTAAAACCCCAAATTAATATTGTTATGTTTAGTATTATATTTAGAAACATACTCAGAAAAGGAAATTGCTGTTAGAACTCCACTTTTGGTGATTTTTAATTTTCATAAAGAATTACTATGTGTTCATTAGCCTGGAATGTTTTCATTTTCCTGGCATGAAATAATTTACATGCAGGAATGAAAGATTCAATGATCTATAGTAAGAATTTTTAGTAAGAATTAGTAAATGTGTAGTGTTATCAAAGCTCATTGGGAATGGTTGACTCATGCTTCCAAGAAATTAGAGGACCTTGTAATTCATTCCTTAACCATTACTTTAGTTCTCACTACAAAATACCCTTTTAAATTTTTTTAGCTGTTTCTCATATTTTCTGCTTTCCCTTTCATTTATGAAATATTTTTGAGTGGACACAATGTGCCATGTACAGGACATAGAGCTTTATCTTTCTTGCGTGTGACTTTAACGATCCTAGCAAAAGAAAACTTACTATAAATTGGATACACCTTAGATATAATCAAGGTTATCTGCCTTATTTTAAGAATTAGTTTTCTAGTGAAAATATTCAGGTATCTGCCAGGCACAGTGTCTCATGCCTGTAATCCCAGAATTTTGGGAGACCCAGGCAGGTGGATCACTTGAGGACAGGAGCAGGAGACCAGCCTGGCCAACATAGTGAAACCCCATCTCTACTAAAAATACAAAAATTAGCCTGATGTGGTAGCTCGTGCCTGCAGTCCCAGCTACCAGGGAGGCTGAGGCAAAAGAATAGCTTGAACCTCAGAGGTGGAGGTTGCAGTGAGCTGAGATTGTGCCACTGCACTCCAGCCTGAGCAACAGAGTGAGACTCCATTAAAAAAAAATTGGGGTCGCTATTCTGCATCCATCAGTAGAATAACCTGATCTTATAAAAAGCAAATGAGCACGAACCATCTGTGAGGACATAAAGATTAAATGCTTGCCTACTTTGAGTATTAAAATAAAAAGTAGGAGTCTAATCATTATATAAGCAAAAGTGTTTTCAAAGTCTATTTGAAATGCAGGTATGGAATGAAAATCTATTATTTTATTAAATTGATATTTGGGTCTCTTTTTGTTCTATTAAAAAAAAAAAAAACCAAGGCATCTTTTTCATTATCTCTTAGGAGAGATCAAGTCAACAAAATTAGCTTTAATTTTGTGATAAGTAAATTGACATAAATATAGGATTATGGAGATTAATATTTTTCTCTGCAATGTCTGGACCTTTTAGAAATATTGAGAGGAAAATAACTGTTCTGATTTATTTAGTATGCTAGCATGATTTTTTTTTTGAATGTTTTAGATCCAGTTAAAGAATATGGTTGTGTCCCATGGCCTATGGTTGAGAAATTAATTAAAAAGTGTTTGAAAGAAAATCCTCAAGAAAGGCCTACTTCTGCACAGGTATTCTTATGTAGAATTTCTTAATATTTTGTACAGAACATGTGCATATACACACATATATATATATAATCTTCAAATATATATACTTAAACACATAAATAAACACACAGAGACAAAATTAAAAATAGTTATAAGGCACATCTTCTAATTCCCACCATCCCAGGACCAAAACAGGACATTGCCCAAATCCCACATTTCCTGTATGCTTCTCTCTGATTACATCGTATGTGTCTCGTCCTCTTTGAGACACCTGCTCATTATTTTGCCCATTTTTCTATTGTATAATTTGCCTACAAATCAAATGAGAAAAAAATTTATATAGAATCTACCAATCCTTTGTTGGTTTTACATGTTGTAAATTTCTTTTTCGAGCTGGTGGCTTTTTAAATTTCCTGTAGGGTGTCTGTTAATGAACAGAATTTCTTAATTTCAACATACATAAATTTAATAATCCTTTTTCAAGTTATTACTTTTTGGTCCCGTTTTAAAGGGTCCATCTTTCTTTTAGAAACACAAAAATATTTACCCATGATTTCTTCATACATTTTAAAAGTTTTCTTTTGACAAGTTTTTAATCCATTGGAATTGACATTTTTATCTCTATTCAAGATAGAAATGTATATCTTTTTCTATTTTTATCTCTATCTGTCTTTATGTCTTTTTTATTTTTTAGATGGAAAATCTTTTTTTTCAGCTTAATTTACTAGTTTCTTCCCTTTTGTCCTATTGATCTATTGTGTCCATTTTGTAATGTATTAAATAAAGATACATGCACATATCTACATGTACACTGTCTTTCACTAATCAACTCGTTTATTCTTCTTCCAGTATGACGCTGTCTTAATTTCTGTAGCTTTATAATGGTCTCCTCTCCCCATTTATTTCTCTCATCCAGGAATATCTTAACTAATCTTAGGCTTAGTTTTTCTGTATAAAATTTAGAATCATGCTGTCAAATCTTATGAAAAACCACATTGTCCTTTGGATTGGCCTTGCATTGAATATGTAGACAATCTGGAGATAATATCCTTATGGTATTAAGTCTTTGTTTTTGTTTTTATTTTTGTTTTTGTTTTTGTTTTGAGACAGGCTCTTGTTCTGTCACTCAGGCTGGAGTACAGCTGCAGGATCACAGCTCAGTGTAGCTTTGGCCTCCTACTTTCAAGCAATCCTGTCACCTCACCCTCCCTCAGCCAATTGTGTGCCACCAAGCCTGGTTAACTTTTTCTCTAATTTTTTGTAAAGAAAGGGTCTCACTATGTTGCCCAGGCTGGTCTTGAACTCCTGGCCTCAAGCGATCCTCCCGCCTAGGCCTCCCAAAGTGCTGGGATTATAGGCATGAGCCACTGCACCAGGCCAAGTGTCTCTACTCTTGAATGGCATAAATTCTCTCTGTTTACTTAGGTCTTCTTGAGTACTTATCAAGCCAAAATCACAGTGAGAGACAGAAACCAGAAAGGTCAGTTGACTCCTAAAGCGAGGGGTCAACTGGCTTTCAATAAAGTTTTGTAATGCTACATATAGGTATTGCATATCTTTTGCTTGATTTTTCTTGCTGCAAATTGGTTTCAATGCAATTCATGGCTTGAGATTTGTTTTTCTTTTTTTTCAACTGCCCAGTTGATATAAATCTGGTTTATGAATTTTATTGTCCTCAAGCTTGTGAATAGCAATTTTTCAGCAGCCTTTGGCTCCCTCTCCCCCTTTCCTTGCACAGTCCCGAAGTAACTTTCCTTATATACCACTGAAGGTGTAAATGTGGACAAGTTGACTTCTGCTTCTTGTTTATGCTGAATATGCAGTCCTTTGGGGTCTCAGCTTTATAGATATAGTCCCATTGCTAAGACTGTCTATCTTGGGAAGACCCTAGACTTTAACTTCTCTCCCATGGGCCCCACAAAGCATCCAAGACTGTACATTAATCTTGTCTCACTTTGTCTTGGCAGGCAAATGTCTTCAGGTCAAGTCTGGCTTTAGGGGTCAACTGACCTCTCTGGTTTCTGTCTCTCACTGTGGATTTGGCTTGATAATTCCTTATAGTGTGAGCTATTCAATGTTTTTATTACATTGTTTTAAAAAATTTATTTAGCATTTTAAATTCTTTTTAGTTGGATGATTAGCCCAAGTAACCTCTTCCACCATATTATCTGAAAAAGAACTCTTGTGATGTTTTACACTGATACACATTTTAATAAATGTGGGTTATCTTTATGTTGTGAGCTCTTTAGATTTTCTGATCAAAAATAGTCAAGTACAACTATAATGACTTCATCAAACATTACATAATTTTCTTGTCTTCTTGGCTTACTTGTTTTTTGATTTAGTCACATTAACTTTTATATTTATGTCTACGGTAAACATTCATAACTTGTTTTACTTTTTTTTCATTTTCTGTTATATTTTACCTATATATTACAGAATACATAATGAGTATATATACATGACAGTATTAAAAAGCTCAGACATGCTTATATTAGCTTTAAAATATAACATATGCTAGGCAACAGGAAAATTCATTACCTTTATGAGATGAGGCACAGAGAGAGTATTGGGTTTTCTTGTTGTCTCCTGAGTGACGGACAAGTGACCATGTCACAGCTCTAATCCCAGTTTTCTCAGTTCTGGTTCTGTTTTCTTACAGTGCCTTCAACACTATCTCTCCGGATGATTAGTGTTTGAAGGACAAAATTAAAAACAGAATCTAGGCATGACTTCTAAATGTTGTTACCAAAGACTGAAATTCCTGTTCCTTTTTATTTTATTTATTTTTTTTGAGACGGAGTCTCACTCTATCGCCCAGGTTGGAATGCCGTGGTGGGATCTCGGCTCACTGCAACCTCCGCCTCCCAGGTTCAAGCCATTCTTCTGCGTCAGCCTCCTGAGTAGCTGGGACTACAGGCGTGGGCCACCACGCTCTGCGAATATTTTGTATTTTTAATAGAGACAGGGTTTCACTGTGTTAGCCAGGATGATCTCAATCTCCTGACTTGGTGATAAGCCTACCTCGGCCTCCCAAAGTGCTGGGATGACAGGCGTGAGCCACTGAGCCTGACCAGAAATTCCTGTTCTTTTTAACAAGTAGAAACACAACTAAATTGTTGGCCCAAGGGTTTTTCTCTCACTTGGGTGGCTCTGCAGTATAGAATTGAATGAAGACTACCTCCTGACTCTGCCTAAATCCAGTCTGACACTTGAGATTTTCTTTTCAAGTTAAAAAACACACACACACACACACATACAAAAGAGTATCAAATACAGTTTAAAAATACATATTTTGTGTTTCATGTAATTTGATCTGTAGTTTAGATTACTATTCTTGATGATGTAGGTGGGTTTCAGTTTAACAGTTTTGGGTTTTGCTTGATAGAGCTATAACGTTTAGATCTATATTTGATTTTTTGAGGGAAATGAATTAACTTCATAAGTACTATTGTTATTTCTCAGGTCTTTGACATTTTGAATTCAGCTGAGTTAACCTGTCTGATGAGACACATTTTATTACCTAAAAATGTTATTGTTGAATGCATGGTTGCTACACATCACAACAGCAGGAATGCAAGCATTTGGCTGGGCTGTGGGCACACCAACAGAGGACAGCTCTCATTTCTGGATCTAAATACTGAAGAATACACTTCTGAGGTAAATCCGAATGCTTTTTAAATCTTTCATAATTTAAAGCATATACCAGTTAGAAAGTTAATTAGGAAGAAATTAAATAAGAGCCAATGTAGGAGTATTATTCAATTAGCTTTCTGTTAGAATTAGAGTATTCAAAGTGTGTTTTGCTTTAGAATCACAGCATATGTCTTATCTCAGAATCCCCAGAAACAGAGCCTGAGATGGTTTATCTTGCACAAGTGATTTAAGGAAAGAGAATCTTAGAGGGAAGTAAAGGAAACCAGAAAGGGCAGATGAAGAAGCTCAGTAGAAATGTGGTTTCTGAGGAGGTCTAACCTCAGTCTCTGCCACAAGGAGCTCTGGGGTGTGAACAGTAGCACAGAATTTTCTCCCCGCCAGGCAAGAGGGCCTTTCATTCTTGCATATGGGCCAGTCTTTCATTCTCGCATATCGGTCAGTCATTGACTGCAATCTGCTGGGAAGTTGGGGTAGTGTAACTTGCAAGGCATTTCTGAGCAAGCTGGCTCCTGTCATCCGAGGGCATTCTGTGGTGACGAGCACAGCTGTGATCTATAGTAGCCAACACTCAGGGCAGCCGGGGGATGGCATACCTGATGGATAAAGAAGATCTGAGCATGGCTCCTACAAGTGTATCAATACATTGTGTTGGCAAATATAAGATAAATTTCTAGACTTAAAAAACAATCTAATATTGTGACTGTTGCCTGCAGATAAATATTGTGCCTCAACATTAGTTCTGAGGTTAAACAATCTTCTCATATGATTTGAAGGAATGAGAATTGACACTGAAAAATAATTTTTAATTTTAGTTTCAGATGTATTTTTGATAGGCAAAACTTATTTGCCAATTAACTCATTTATTGTTGAAAGTTAAATATAACTGGCATTATTCTTAAAAGTAAATTCAAGAAGGTAAAAAGAGTTAAGTATGTGGATAACAGAACCTTTTATTCTGTACAAGTTCTAGTTGCTTAAGCTTAAATCAAATCCTCATATTTTCTTTTCTTAACAGGAAGTTGCTGATAGCAGAATACTGTGCTTAGCCTTGGTGCATCTTCCTGTTGAAAAGGAAAGCTGGATTGTGTCTGGGACACAGTCTGGTACTCTCCTGGTCATCAATACTGAAGATGAGAAAAAGAGACATACCCTAGAAAAGATGACTGATTCCATCACTTGTTTGTATTGCAATTCCTTTCCCAAGCAAAGGTATGAAAGTGAATTTGATCATTGGGAGAACTTGCAGGCCTTTTAAATGACTTAATTGGGTGCAGAATTGTTATTGCATCAGGAAAGATCATTCATTTTTAACCTGTCTTCATGGGTTTGCATATATTAAAGGGAATTGTGGAAGGTCACAAAGATACTTGTTATTTTTCTGAATACAGATCTAGTGGAGACAGTTATAAAATAAGTCAACCATTTCTTCAGGCCTAACAGCCTTGCTCCTGGTATTACCTCAACTGTGACTCTATCTCTTTACTTCTCCTCAAATCAATGCATGTTTGTAGCGTCTCTTCAAGGATAAATTCTTATTCATTGATTTTTTGAATACATAGATGTAGCCTATTGTGTGCCAGGCTTAAACATACCAGTTATCTAACTACCAAATTGAGAAAAAAAATTAAATAAATGAATTAATAAATTCTTAATAGGTGAAAATCACTTAGATCTCATCAGTTGCAGGGTTCTTGTCACAAAGAAATATATCTACATAGCAAAATTTCAGGTGTGAGTCATAGGCTGGTGTCTGTAATATTTGGGGCAGGATGATTTCCAGGAGGTATTAAGATTATAACCCATATACTTCTCTGGTTTAAGCTAGTATTGGGGGAAAAAAAAGTATTAGAAAAATGTGAAGCCTGTTTTCGGTATCTGAAATATCAACTCCACTGGCAATTTGAGAGCTGAAATTATTTGAATATGGTCAAAGAAAACTTTCAGAGGACGGAATTGGGTAAAGAAGACTTTGTTCAAGCTATCACAACAAGGAAGAGAGAGCAGATTGAACTAAACACCACTGAAACAACAGGCGGGAGAGTTTTAAGTGCAGGCATGAGCTAATGGAAAAGTATTGGAGGACCTTGTTGAGGGGAAGTGGGGAGAGTTGTCATTGTGATTAGTCCATCTGTGCTGGCTAATTGTCCCTTCTAGAAGGTAGGCTCCTGTTCTCCCACTGGGGATTAGTGACACTATCTTTGCTGATGATTACAATTCAAAGGGCCAACCCGGGTCCTTGAGAAAGATATTTCTGGGGTATAAAACTGGAAAGAGTCTGGGGAAAGGGGCAGAGAAAGAATTTATAACTGCAAATATTCTAAAGTAAATAAGAAAAGAGAGGTTAGGAATTCATAGTTGAGAAGAAATTTATCTAAAGTTTAGTAAAGCTGAGGAGAACATTAAGGCCATTTTAGTCAACACACATGTTCTTTTTGTAACACTTTCAACATTTTTCCTTTTAGCAAACAAAAAAATTTTCTTTTGGTTGGAACTGCTGATGGCAATATAGCAATTTTTGAAGATAAGACAGTTAAGGTAAATATTGAATGTATGCTACATCTAAATTTATTTTAAGTCTTTGGTGTTATATATATCTCATCCCCCTCTTTATGGGATTATAAACTCCATGAGAGCAAGAATCATAAATTATATTTGTATTGCTTCAGAAAGTCTTGCAGACAATAGATCCTCTGAAATACTTGCTGATTGACTATATATTTTATAAGAATAAATGTTAAATGACATCTGGTTGATATTGTTAGGAATGGAAATAATTCAGTTTGTACATAACTGAGGCAAATAAAATAATTCCTTATAAATATACTATGGAAAAAACAAAATACTTAAGTTTTAAATATGGTTTGACATTAAATTTTCCTTAAGCATTGAAGAAATCATTTAATTTTCTGTTCTTCAGATTCTTATTTAGTCACTAAAGCATTATTCCTCTGTCCGTCTGTTCATCTTTGGTTCCATCTATTCACTCAACTTCCTGCCCATTCATACTTCAGTTACCAAAAAGCTTATTATTTGATGAGAGACAGGGAAATAGAGTATAATCCTTAGGTTATTTCTTATTTAATCTTTACATAAATGGAACAATAATATTTTGAATATGACAAAAATTTTCTTGATATATAATATTTGTACATATTTATGAGTTACATGTGATATGTTATATGCATAGAATGTGTAATGATCAAGTGAGGGTATTTAGGATATTCATCACCTTGAGCATTGATTTCTATGTGTTGAGAACATTTCAAGTCTTCTAGTTATTTTGAAATGTTTTTAACTGTAGTCACTTTATTGTACTATTGAACATTAGAACTTATTCCTCCTAACTGTATGTTTGTACCCATTAACCAGCCTCTCCTCATCCTCCCCTTCTCCCACATACCCATATCCTTCCAAGCCTCTGGTAACTATCATTCTACTCTCTACCTCCATGAGATCAACTTTTTTAGCTCCCATATATGAGTGAGTACACGTGATATTTGTCTTTCTGTGCTTGCCTTATTTCACGTAATATAATGACTTCCGGTTCCATCCGTGTTGCTGTATATGAAATGATTTCATTCCTTTTTATAGTCAGAGTATTCCATTATGCAAATAAACACATTTTCTTTATGCATTCATTCATTCATGGGCACTTAGTTGACTCCAATTATTAGTATTGTGAATAGGGCTGCAATAAACATGGGGATATAGGAATCTCTTTGATATATCGATTTCCCTTTCTTTTAGATTAATGTCAGTAGTGACATTGCTGGATTGCATGCTAGTTCTATTTTTAGTTTTTTTGAGAAATCACCATTCTGTTTTCTATAGTGGCTATACTGATTTACATACCCACTAACAGCATATGAGCATTTCCTTTTTTCCACATCCTCGCCAACATGTCATTTTTTGTCTTTTTTATAATAGCCATTCTAATCGGGCTAAAAAGATCTCGTTGTGGTTTTCATTTGCATTTTTACTGATGATTAGTTAATGTTCAGCATTTTTTTCATATATCCATTGGCGATTAGTATGTCTTCTTTTGGAAATGTCTATTTAGATCCTTTGACAACTTTTTGTTTTGTTTGTTTGCTTTGTTTTAAGACAGGCTGTCACTCTGTCACCCAGGCTGGAGTGTAGTGGCATGATCATAGCTCACTGAAGCCTTCTGCGCTCAAGTGACCGTCCCAACATCAGCTTCATGACTAGCTAGAACTACAGGCATGTGCCACCCTACCTGGCTATTTATTCTTATTTTTTTGTAGAGATGGGGCCCCACTATGTTGCCCACACTGATCTCAAACTGCTGGGCTCAAGCAGTCCTTCCACCTCAGCTTCTCAAAGAATTGGGATTACAGGCATGAGCGACTGCCCCTGGCACTTCACCTACTTTTCAATGGAATTTTTTTTTTTTCCTGTTGAGTTGCTTTTTCAAGTTTCTTGTGTATTCTGGATGAATAGTTTGCAAATATTTCCTCCCCTTCAATGGATTGTTTCTATAGTGTTTATAGTTTCCTTTGTTGTACAGAAACGTTTTAGTTTATTACAGTCCCATTTGTCTATTTTTGTTTTTATTTCCTGTGCTTTTGGGGTCTTAACCATAAAATCTTTGTCTAGACCAGTGTTCTGAAATGTTCCCCCGTTTTCTTCTAATAGTTTCATAGTGTCTGGTCTTACATTTAAGTCTTTAATCCATCTTCAGTTGATTTTTGTAAATGGTGAGAGAGAGGGGTCTAGTTTCATTCTTCTGCATACAGATATCCAGCTTTTCCAGCACAATTTATTGAAGGCAGTTTTCTTTTTCCCATGTGTATTTTTGGTGCCTTTGTTGAAAATCAGTTGGCTCTAAATATTTAGGTTTATTTCTGGGTCCTCTATTCTACTCCATTGGTCTATGTATCTGTGTTTTTGCCAATAATGTGCTGTTTTGGTTACTCTAACCTTGTAATATATTTTCAAGTCAGGTAGTGTGATGCCTCCAGCTTTGTTCTTTTTGCTCAGAATTATTTTGGCTATTTTGGCTCTTTTTAGTTCCATTCAAATTTTAGAATTTTTTTTCTACTTCCGTGAGAAGTATCATTGGATTTTTCATAGAAATGTCATTGAATCTGTAGATTGCTTTGGGTAGTATGGTCATTTTAACAATATTAATTCTTACAATCTGTGAACATGGATATCTTTCCATTTGTTTGTGTCCTCTTCAATTTCTTTCATGTTTTGCGGGTTTCCTTATAGAGATTATTCATCATCTTGGTTAAATTATTCCTAGGTATTTTATTACTTTTTGTAGCTACTTTAAATGGGATTGCTTTCTTGATTTTTCATCTAGTTTGTTATTGCTGTATAGATATGCTACTAATTTCTGTATGTTGGTTTTGAATCCTTTATTGTATTCGTTTGTCAGAACTACGTTCCTTGATGGAAACTTCAGGTTTTTGAATTTTAATTTTAATATCTCTAATCATTTAAGATGGAAAGTAGTTTCTTGATAGCACAGATTTTATAGTGTTTTATTCTGTGGATACTCAATTTGCTCAGGATGTTTTCTTTTTTTGGCAAAGCTTAAAGGAGCTGCTCCTTTGAAGATACTAAATATAGGAGATGTTAGCACTCCATTGATGTGTTTGAGTGAATCCACAAATTCAACGGAAAGAAACATAATGTGGGGAGGATGTGGCACAAAGGTTTTCTCCTTTTCTAATGATTTCACCATTCAGAAACTCATTGAGACAAGGACAAATCAACTGTAAGTTATTTTCTATCTGTACAAATAATTTATCATTTTACTTATGTGTATTCCTTATCATCATTAATAATATTGTTGATAATTCATAAGGAAGATCTTTTAAAATGCATAATTTATTTTTCTATCATCAATTTAAACATTCATTATAAACGAATTTGAAAATTCCAGAAAGCAGAGGAGTATTTTAAAAATTCACTCAGCCTAATTACTTTTAGGGATAAAATATATAAACCCATTGTAGTCTTAGTAGTATTTATCAATCTAAATTTTTTAGCAATTTTATTATCTGTGTTTCAAAGTAGACATGAAATTGGAAGGCAGTTAACTCTGTATTTTACCAAATTCAAGGTCTTTGCATATGCAATTTGGGATACTTTTCATGAAGTATTGATTGTAGGAAAGATAGCAAGAATAAAGTTGTTTCTAGATTTGATAATTATACACATGTCTACTCACAATCAAGTTAGTGATACCATTTTCAAACAAGGATAAAATAAAATATTAATATAAACCTCCTCCAATTTTTTTTGTTTTTTCAGTTGTACTTTAATCAGATCTTTGCAGTTGGTTCTTATTTATCACATTCCTCAGTGATAAGCAGTATAGGATGGTGAATAAGAGCATAAATCATAGTTTAGATGTTGCTTTGCCATCTATTGGTTTTGTGAAGTTGGACAATAACCTTTCAAATCTTCAGTTCTTTCTTACTAAGGATTGTAATATACTCTATCTCAAAGGGATGTTTGGAGGAGTAAATAAGAAAATTAATATATGGAGCTTAATTAATGTAATGACCAGCCCCTGGTAAGCTGTCAATAAACATTAGCTATTGTTATGATTATTATTAGCTTTGAGTCACAAATCCCTGTCTTGGGGAATAGCCTAGTTTCCCAATATCTATCAAATTGCCCAAGATTGGCACTTGGGAGTAATCTTTGACACCTTTGTTTTGTGCTGCCTTTATCCACTTGACCCTCCTGTCTTTCAAATCTTTGCACTTGTCACTGTTCTCAGTGTTGCTACCGTGGGTCAGACTGCCAGCCATCATCTATGGCCACATTAATAAGAGCATACAGTTCTCACCCTCTGATTATACTCTCTTCAACCTATTTTCAGCATTGAAGACAGAGGGAACTTTCTAAAGGTCAATCTGATGCGATTCTCCTTCTTAAAACCCTTCAGTGGCATCTGACTGTCCTTTATATGAAGTTCAAATTCCTTAAAATAGCCTACCAGGCCCTTTATAATTCAGTGCTTGCTTACCTGTCTAGAGTCATATTTTCATCTTTATTTTTTTGCCATTTGTGCTTACCCAAACTGAAATTGCCTTAGATCTCTAAGACAGCCTGTTACTTTTCACCCTCAGCCTTTGAATGCGGTTTTCTCTTTGCCTGGATGACTATTTGCCCCCTATCTATTTCAGTCCAAATCCCTCTTGCTCTGAGTGGCAGGTTAAGTGACTTTGTGCTTCCATTGCATCTATTGTTTCCCTTCACAATAGCTATTATATTTTTATAATTGTATTTTTTAAAAGTAGTTTCTTAATACCACTAAATCTACTGGTTTTCAACATTGGTTGTGCATTTAGAAACCACTAGGTAGCTGAAAATAATATGATACCTGGCCTTACCTCAAGCCAATTAAATCAGACGAGTTAAGCCTAGGATGAGGATCAGACTTCCATTTTTGTTTTTTCAGGTTTTCAGTGATTCTAAAGTATATTCAAGGTTAAGATATACTGAAGATTACAGTGTATTAGAAGTTCCCATGAATGAGGATTTTTATTTCTAAATTATTCATGTATTTGTTTACTAGATGTGGTTAATATTTGGATCAATTCATTCTCATTCTGTAATACCCACTTTTTAAAAAATGAAGGTAAAAATGTATTTCATTATTTTTATTTTTTTGTTTTCAACTTTTATTGTAGATTCCAGGGGTACCTGTGCAGGTTTGTTTCAAAGGTATAGTGTGTGATGCTGAGGTTTGGAATACAGTTGAACTCACAACCCAGGAAGTGAGCATAGTACTCGATAGGTAGTTTTTCAATCATTGCTCCTCTCCCTATAATTTCCACTTTAACCTAATTACACAAGCCAGAAAACCTTTAAAAAGAAATGGCCTCCAATTTATTTATTTTTGTTTCATAGCACATTTTATGGGATCATGGATATCAATTAACCCCTTAAAGTTCCGTATAAGATTTGGAGCATAGACACTTTACTAGAGACCATCCGTAAAGATCAGGCTCTCAAAGATGTTCATCTCCCAAAAGAAATTGGAACCAAATTACATAAACACCTAGATATAAATATTTGCTCTTTTCTGAACAAGGATCTCCTGTTGCCTTGGTCTCCTCCTCACGAAACAGACATCACATCACTTATCAGGGGTAGCTTCATCATCACTACCCTCATCAATATCAATGCACACTGACAGAGGCATATTGGATAATGAAAGATGACTGCCTTTGGAGCCAGAAGACTCCACAGGACTTTTGGAGTTCTAGGTCTGCCACATGTTTTTAGCCCTAGGTCGGCAAGCATGATGTTATTCATGGGACCTTCAGCTAATTATTTATCATTTGTACATACTTAAAAACATTGAAATGGCCGGGTGCAGTGGCTCACGCCTGTAATTCCAGCACTTTGGGTGGTCAAGAGGGGCAGATCGCAAGCTCAGGAGTTGTAGACCAGCCTGGCCAATATGATAAAACCCTGTCTCTCCTAAAAATACAAAAATTAGCCAGGCATGGTGGCATGCTCCTGTAGTCCCAACTATTCAGGAGCCTGAGGCAGGAGAATCACTTGAACCCGAAAGGCAGAGATTGCAGTAAGCGAAGATGGTGCCACTGAACTCCAGCATAGGCAACAGAGTGCGACTCCATCTCAAAAAACAAACAAACAAAAAAAACAACAAATTGAAATATGTCATATTTTATGTGTTTTGATTAAGGATCAAACAAGAGAACACACAAAGGTATTTTACAAAATATGAAAATTCCATGCAAAACTTTGACCTAATTGGAACTATTTTCTATTAAATACAGCAAATATCCAGGAAGGAATTACCTAAAATGTAATGGCTGTCTGACAACACATCAGATTTTTATCTCCCCTTCCAGAAAAGAAAGAAAAGGGGAAGGAAAAAAAATCTTACTACTATAGGATGTTCTAATGATTGTTAAATCCTTATGGTGTTTTCATGTTATCTATCTGATAATAATTGCAATTTTGAGTATTTTTACTTAGTCCTGGTTGTTCATTCATACTGTAGTGCATTCTTCTATCCCCCTACTTTAACAGACTGCTTGGTATGTCAGAGGTGCTTATCTGTGCAACTCTTTACTGGATGAGGGCTAGTAGAAAATACATTGTCCTCATTCTTATAAAATGACACTAATAATCTAGTGTGAGGGATGCACTAATAAAGATGATGTTATATTTAATAAGGTCTATAATATAACGGTGACACAAGTGGGGAAAAGGTACTGGTTGGTCTATTTTGATAGGTCAGGGAAGAAATCCAGAGGAGCTGACATTTAAGTTAATCCTCAAAGGCCAAGTAGGAGTTTGCCATGCTGATGTGGCTCATGGTAGCCAATCTGTTTGTGAAATATGTACAATGTCAGATGTCTTAGGTTGAAAAGAAGATATTTTAAGGTGTTTGTAATTTTTCTTTATGTTTAAAAGGGGAAAATGGCAAATACTTTACTTTCTGTTCATATTTGGATGATGTGGATTCTTCTTTCCTATAATTTGACTGGGTTATCTGCAAAGATATCCCTTGCTTTAAAATTTGAAGGCATTGCAACTAAATTTTATTTCAACATTTTATATTTCATAACTCTAGATGTAAAAAGCTAACAGTTTTCTGAGCATTTTTCAACCATTTCTGAAATGGTTGAAAGATATTTTAAGGTGTTTGCAATTTTTCTTTATTTTTAATAGGGGAAAATGGCAAATATTTTACTTTCTGTTTATGTTGAGATTATGTGGATTCTTCTTTCCTATAATTTGGTTGGCTTAACTGCAAAGATATCTCTTGTTTTAAAATTTGAAGACACTGCAAATAAATTTTATTTCAACATTTTATATTTTATAACTCTAGGTGTAAAAGGCTAACACTTAGTTTTCTGAGCATTTATGAAACAAAGTTTTGCAACAACATTAAAGATAGTATAATATTTCCTTCAGAAATTTAGATATAGTATAAAATTCTACAAAGATCCACATAGAATTGGAACTAAAACTAAGACCAAAGTAAACATTGGTCATAATCTTTATTATCAAGAAAAATTGATATAAAGTAACCCAGAGTAAGTGAAGTACCAAAGCATGTTATGTATTCAATTCAGAATGGTTTTAGTTTTCAAAATAGTGTTAATTTTTTACATGAATTAAGAACTAGTATAAGGTTGTATTATATGTATACATTTTAAGAAGAAAACAAATAGTGGTGACATTCTATTTTTTTTTTCTCTGTAGATTTTCTTATGCAGCTTTCAGTGGTTCCAACATTGTAGCAGTGGTGGTAGACACTGCTCTCTATATTGCTAAGAAAAATAGCCCTGTTGTGGAAGTGTGGGATAAGAAAACTGAAAAACTCTGTGAACTAATAGACTGTGTGCACTTTTTAAGGTAAATTCCTCCGTTTTTTATTTTACCTCTGTAAGAGTTGTCTTTGCACTTCATGTGTCACAGAGGAAGGATTTTTCTTCCTTTCTGTCTCTAATAGAGAAATTTTAAGAATGCAGAAAAAAAAAGTTTAATGCTTCTCAGCACCATCTTTTCATATCAGGAAAATTTCATTTTGGGAAAATAAAAGAATAGGAGCATAAAATGCATAGTTTTTCATGGTATTCTAAAGAATGTTCTTGAGTGAAAATTAGTACACTATTGAAAATGAGTATACTGGAGTCTCTGCTGGCTGTTGAATGTAGTAGTGTCACAGTGTCAAATATACTATTTATTATTAAATTATGGACCCCAGAATTTTCTGCTCTAAAGAAAAAACTAACAAAATAATAGACGAATATGTGGGAAATGCACTGGACTGACCAATCCATTAACTGAGTGGGTACCAAGATCCCAGAATGAGAGCATGATGCTTAGTCTGATGCCGCCTGTGAGTGACAAGTTTATAGCAAGCACAGTCTTTCTGTGCTGGTGCTGAGAAATAGGACCAGTACCAAGCTTATTTACTAGCCAGTTTATATTTTTACTTTGTTTTGATTTTACCATATAGATTTATGATCCTATAGAGAACATTTTAGATTGTACTCTATATCTGTAAAAGGAGACTTAAAGTTTTCTTTCTTAGATTCATCTGACAATTTTTCTCCGTGTTGTGAGAAGGGCTCACAGTTTATGTTCAGAAGGGCCAGCAGGTCTCCTTGGTAAAGCGTCCCTTAATTCCTGAAGTACCAAAATGATTAGGATTCTTTTATTTCTGAACACTTCATTTTTGTCTTGAGTTAGACTACTCTTTGGTTCTGGGAAAAAATCCAGTGGTTTGCGTCGATGCCTTTTACATGTGAATGACTATAATTTTATGTTCCTTTGTAACATTGAGACTTCATGTAAAACTTTTGAATCTAACCTTTTTTTTGTTTATACTGGGTACATTTATGCTAATTTTACTGAATTAGATAGCTTTGGTATTTATGAAAATTATATCCATCTTCTTTATTTCATAATTTCTTGAAAATGAAGGGCTGTTGTTCTCTTTGATAATTTATGCTTCAAGTAAAGAAATGTGGCTCTTTGGCATTCTGTGTTTAGCAAAATTTGCTTTGTATAATTTTAATCATGCATAATGTGTAGTGTTATGTTTTCATAATTTAAAATGTTATTTATTTTATAATATATAAATTGCATTTTATCTCTTAATTGGTGGTAAAATTATTAACGTTTACTTTCTTTTGGTTCTAGGGAGTTATTGGTAAAAGTAAACAAGGAATCAAAACACAAAATGTCTTATTCTGGCAGAGTGAAAACTCTCTGCCTTCAGAAGAACACTGCTCTCTGGATAGGAACTGGAGGAGGCCATATTTTACTCCTGGATCTTTCAACTCGTCGAGTTATACGTATAATTTACAACTTTTGTGATTCAGTCAGAGTCATGATGCCAGCACAGCTAGGCAAGTTTCTTTCCTTTAGATATTTTTCATATTCTCTAAGTCTTATAAAATATGCCTTTATTTTATGTTTATGTTTCCTCTATAATTTCCAATGTCTTTTGGATGGTCTTGGAGGTTCACACAATGAAACATAAGACTGGTGTAAATTGTGAATAGGGTCATTAAAGAAATGGAGGGAGTAAATGCTCTCAGTCGCACAAGAGAAGCACATTACTGAAGCTGAACCCTCAATTTGGGTCTTACTTGCTTTTTTCCTTTGTACCTTAGGCAAAAATGGGAAATACATATTGTTGAGTATATTTCTTTTTTTGAGCAAAGAAAATAAAGAAAATGTTTATTTTAATCATAGTCTAGCCTCCACCCTTGATAAAGAATCTCATTGGTTTCTCATTCTTTAACCAATCTATATTCTTGCAGTAATATATGATGAACTGCACAGTCTACAAATATTGACAAATCACGTTTTACTCAAATTTTATCTCTTTTGCTTCTCTTTCTATTTAAATATGATGAAATCATGATAGCACATAAAATAAATTTTCTTCATAAATATATTTTTGTCTTCCTTTGATAATTGATTTAGAAAATAATAATGATAGCATATGTACGTAAAGTTTACAAAAATAACACTATGGGGCTTAATTTTTGACATAAAACTAGAATCTATGCAACTTTAGCAAATAATGAAAGTTTTGAGCATGGTGAAGAAAAGAGATTCATTGCAAGTATGTGAAGAGGAACATGTGTTTCTCTAGCACCTTCACCTGTTTTTCATTTATAGACGTTAGAGTTGCACAGAAGGAGTTAGAATTAGATGCTCTTAATGATTGTGAACTATCAAGATACATGCCCACACAAGGAGAGTAGTATGCCTCTGATGGGTTGTCATCCTAGTCTTATTCTACCAAGGTTGTTGCATTCTGTAGTTAAATTGTATGTACTTTGGGACCCAAATAGCTTGCTTATAACTGAAGTTATAGTGGAATTTCAATAGGTTATGGTTTGATTGTAAAATAAAGATCAATTTGAACATATCCTACAAGGTGCTGCATGAGCTGGCTTCACTGTACCTCTCCAGCTTCCATCATTTGCCACATTCCTACCAGACCTTTCTTCTCTAGACGAACATCCAGTTCTTAGTAATTACTGTGCTTTATTTTGCCTCAGGGATTTGCACATGCTGTTTATTTCTTCACTTATTAACTTAGTTTCTTTTTATGCTTAGTTAACTCATATGCTTTGAAATGTTAGCTCCTGCGTCAAAACTTCTAAGAAGCTAACACTGATTAGGTCAAAGTTCCTGCTTTGGGCTCTCAGAACACCTTTCTTGCATAGTTTTGATCATAGTCATTTTTTTTTTTTTCATTAAATGCTAGTCTCTTCACTAGAATATAAACTCCAAGAAGCTTGGGTCAGTGTGTTTGTTTTTTTACCCCTTTATTCCCAGGACCTAGCCTAGGTCCTACATAGAAGACTTTTGATGCAACTTTGTTGAATAAATTAATGAATGATTTGAGAAGAAAATATGATATTGTGACAGTATCAGTATATCCATCCATCGTGTCCATTTAAATATTCATATTTGTACCTTACCGTCTCCAAAGAACTTTTAATACATATTACCTCATTTAACATTGTAACTTTGGGGAGGGTAATGTAGAAATATTAAGCCTATTTTATAGAAAGGTTAAGCTGTTTTCTCAGACTCACATAATTAAGAATTGCAGTAAGAATTGGATCACAGATTTTGTTATTTTTTTTAAAATACTGGTCTTTAGTCAATATAATTAAAGGATCACCTAGAAAATAGAATTGTGAATTCAGTTCCAAGGTATTTGTGTCTTAAACTGTGAACAACTTTACTTTTTTCAGGCCATTTTAATATATAGTTTTAACAGAAAACTTCTGTATTTTGTTTTTGTAAAGGAAGCCTTAAAAATGTCATGCTGGTTTTGGGCTACAACTGGAAAAGTACTGAAGGTACACAGCACCAGAAAGGTAACATTTAAATCAATAGGTTGCTGTAATCCAAACAGTGCAATGACATGAATGATGGTAACATATTATGTGTTTTATAAATTTGTAAAAAATATTACATATGGTATAATCAGCAATTTTAATTGGTAGTTTTTTTATAGTGTAAAGAACTTAGACATAAATTTTCAAAATTACAAGTGATATGAAGTATTAAATATTTATATTTTCAGATGAAATAGAGGTGTCAGTCACTATAAATTGAAAACTAGCTCAACCTTAATCTAAATGTGAATAATTTTTTAAAACTTACCTATATCTACATAATGTCTAATTTTGAACAGTGTTTGAAAAGCTTTTATTTCTTTTAGAATATGAAATGTTAATTTATCAATGTCCATACTCTTCTTGAAATTTAGTTTATATAATGTATTATAAAAATTTTCCAAGTATAGTTTTTTATTAATGGTAATAATTTAGTATATTAGTTATAGCTGTATTTATAGATACATTTATCTAAGTCAACTAAATATACATGAGGCAAACTGAAATAAAATAGGAGTGTTTTATGGTGGATCTTTGAAACATGATTTCATTTTTTTCATTTGGTAGAGACACAGTCTTGCTTGACTGTTTGGGACATCAATCTTCCACATGAAGTGCAAAATTTAGAAAAACACATTGAAGTGAGAAAAGAATTAGCTGAAAAAATGAGGGGAACATCTGCTGAATAAGAGAGAAATTGGAATTGCCTTTGGATAGAAAATTATTCTCTTCTCTTGTAAATATTTATTTAAAAAAATATTCACATAAAAGGGTACTTACATTTTTTGAAATAGTTCATATGTATATGAGGGAATGTTATATTTTTAATTTTTAATTTAAATATGTGTAAAAATATTTACCAGTAAACGTATATTTTAAAGAACTATTTAAAACACAGTATTATATTTCTTATAAATTAGTTACTTTTGTGGATTAATTAATGAAAATAAATCTATGAAGTACCTAATTTCAGTACTCATACTAAAATTTATAAGGCCAATAATATTTTGTTTTGTTTTCTCTAATGATGGTAAACTTTATTTTAAATTCTGTGCTTAAGACAGGACTACTGCTTGTTGATTTTTCTAGAAATTCTTCAAGGTAGAATGAAAATATTAAGACAATTTCCCATGTAATATATTCCCTCTTAGATTGCTTTGAAATGCACTATCACATATGCTTGTAAATATTTAAATGAATTTGTGCTAATAAAGCCCTTTTTTGGTCTGTGAATTCTCTTTGTTGCTGTTGCAAACAGTGCATCTTACACAATTTCACTTAATCCAAAAGAAAACTCCATTAAAAGTACTGATGAAAAAGCATGACATACTGTCAGAGTAAACTCTCTATGTCTTTCCTGGATATGATAGAGTTGTTTTTCAACTCTATCTTTGAATGTGGATACCCTGAATTTTGTATAATTGGTGTAAATACAGAGTTCAGTCCTTCAAGTGATATTTTTATTTTTTAATACATATCACTAGCTAATTGTTTCCTAATCTGCTTAATTCTAATGCTTATATTAATCTTTTCCCTAAATTTATGATGCTGCAGATCCTACATCATTCAGTTAGAAACTTCTTCTTTTCAGAATTATGGAATTCCACAGCTCCTACCAAGATCATGAGGACAAACATGTAACACTCTTCAGTCTGCTGAAGGAGAAAGGAGCTTTAGTTATGATGAATATAAATATCCGCCACCCTTGGCTTCCAAATTATGCTTAGATTGTTTACATATTTTACCCAGTAGGAGTATCAGGGCCAAATACCTATGTATAAATTGAGGTCATTTCTGCTTTAGGAAAAGTACTTTTGGTAAATTCTTTGACACTAACAAGTATTCATTATTTCAGGCAATTCCCTGTGATGTGACAACTAGTCTGTTTAATATTCTCAGAACTTACGGCATTTTACTATATGAAAACTTTAAATATATTTATATTAAGGGTAATCAAATTCTTAGCCATGAAAGATTTTCTGTGTTTTAAATGAATCTATGCTTTAAGTTGTTATGTAATTAACAAAATAATTCATACATAATAGAGCTCTTTGCTTCCAGTGTTATCTCTTTCATTGTTACTTTGTATGTATTTGCATTTTTTTTTACCAAAGACAAATACAAAAACAAACAAAAAAAATGAATACTGTATTTAAATGGAATAATAAACTTTTTAAAAGCATGTTTATGAATGTTTAAACTTTGTGATAGTGTTTTACTTTTTACATGTAGGAAACTTTGTTTTAATTTGTATTTGTAATAAGTAATTTTTATGTAATTTGTTTATGTAATATGTAAAGACCAGTAGAAATGTGATTTACTATAATGAGGGTCCAGTGGATAAAATATTTGCAAGCTGATTCTCTCATGTTGACATTGTTTTGATTTCCTACTATGTTATGTAATACAGATGAGATTGTACATCAGAGTAATAAGGCAACCACTGATAGAAGCTGCATGCAGGCAAAAGAGTATTCTCTGATCATAAGATTAGTTTGGATGGATCCTTGCTACAGTCACTAAATTCATAAATCTGTGCCAGTGTTGAATCAGGAAATCTTTGCCACAAGCAGATCAATAAAAAATTTCTGATTGGCTGGGTGCAGTGGCTCACTCCTGTAATCCAGCACTTTGGGAGGCTGAGGCGGGCAGATCATGAGGTCAAGAGATTGAGACCATCCTGGCTAGCATGGTGAAATCTCGTCTCTACTAAAAATACAAAAATTAACACCTGTAGTCCCAGCTACTCGGGAGGCCGAGGCAGGAGAATCACTTGAACCCAGGAAGCAGAGGTTGCAGTGAGCCAAGATGACACCACTGCGCTCCAGCCTGGTGATAGAGCGAGACTCGTCTCAAAAAAAAAAAAAAAAAATCTACTTTGACTGAAATAACTGCTTTTAGGAAAAGAAAGTATATACATTTATTAATATAACATGGGATATGGACTTCTTTGATGAGACTATACAATTCAGGGTAGACAAAGTATGTCTAAAAAGAAACCTAAAATGACTTGTACATTCGAAAGGAACACATTCTTTAATAATGCCATTTTTAAGGACTCTGCATTTATTCCATGAATGCTGCCTTTATTATTCAGTTTTTCTTAATTACCTACATTCACTTTAAAAAACAGAAAAAAAGAGAAACAGTTGCAAAAGAAAGCAGTCAGAAAGAACATACATAGAATTGAAAAAAAGACCTTGGTTTAAATTCTAGATTTGACATTTACTAACTTAGTAATGTGAACTGGAGTAAGTTGCACTAATGGCCAGAGAACCAGTTTTTTCTTTAAAACAGCAAGAGTAGTATACCCACCTTCTAGATGGATGAGTGTAAATTAAGAAATTGTGCACTTAATTCCCAGGCAAGTTGCACACAACCACCACCTTATGAGGAAATTCATATTAGACATCAGTGTCACTAAAAATGCATTTCTCTAATAAAGCACAGATTACTATATGTTTTGTATCTTTTGAAGTTGCTGCTGGAAATCACTAATAATAAATTCAAGGTTCCAAAAGTTTTAATCTAATTTGCCAAGCAATTAATTTAAAGCCTGAAAAGAAACTACTATCAAGATATTGATTCATTACATTATGTTTTTATGCTTTTAGTGAAAGCCATGGCCAGATCCAGCTAGAAAAATGATCTCTGCCCTCCATCATGTCCTTATCATTGCCTTCTTGTGTGTTTCTATTGTCACTTACTGATCTACTTTTCTATACTACACGGGTCTAAATTTCATCTCAGCTTGTAACATCAAGAGGATTTTGTAGTGGGAAACCAAAGTGGTAGTTGCAAAGATTTATCTGGGTTTTTAGGTCTGCAATTATACAATTAAACTAATCTCTATTAATAGTATTAACTACAGGCATGCTTCATTTGCTAGTATGAAGAGCAGTGCAATTGATAATATCTATGATTTTTTCTTTAAGCAATTCACTCCAGTGAATTGCCTAAAGCTGTTTATTTCTGGATAGTACACATCATCCCTTCTAAGTGGGGTAGTGTTTTGTGCAACAAGGAGAGTGAGTTTTCTCTGACTTTCTGTTGATTTGGGGGGGTGAGGTGGGAGAAGAGAGCAACACTGAGGTTGAAGATCAGTGGATGACAGTTCTGCTTTAATGCAGAATTATTGTTTTATCATGTAATTTACACACAAATAACCTCTACTTTCCTCTGTGCGCCTTCCTTCCTATAGGATTTCGCTATTTATCCATTTCATGTCCACTGTGTCTGAATAACATTACTAACTAGTACAATGCATGTTGCACATAATTATATATGAGAATTAAATTTAACATTAAAAACCATCTATATGTTTCTGATAATTTTGGACAGTTCTTTATTCTTAGAGTGGAAAATTATATAATAAATGAGATCATTTTGGTTTTTTGTGTCTTTGTGCTTAGGTAAAGCTGGGAGTATCTTTGGCTCTCAGTTAACTGTGTACTTAGCAAGAAGGGTTTTATTTAAAAGATAAATATAAATTTTTGCCACATACAATAGAATGTCTTCATTGATGTATGTTTATTTCAAAAGTAAACATAAATGGTAGCATATGTTGTAATACCGTAACCTAAATATTATGTTAAGCTTTTAAATAAATTCAATCACCTCTTCACTAAATGCTCTCAATTATTTTATACACTTTGGTCTTCCATAAAGATAATTAGTATGTGTCAATTACTGAGGAATAAACTGTCCTTTATTCACAGGCTACTGACATTTTGCATTTTACCTCTTCCTTTTGGATTATTAACATTACTTTAAATAAAATGATTTTCCAGGTGTTATTTTCTAAATGTCATCACATAAACTGAGGCATAAATTATTTAATTGCTCTCTCAAATAACTTTTATGCTTTCGAGGTAATGTAAACAGGAAGAGGGAAAACACATAATTTGAAACATTGAAGGAGATATTCATAGCACAAGTATAAATTATGGAAAATGAGAAGAAATATTCAACCTAAATCTTTAATCACTAATTGGAATCCTGTGTATCGAAACCTGGTGAAAAAAGTCTCCCTTGCAAATCTACACAAGCAGAAGAATTCATCTTTTTTTTATCATTTTGTGTATCAGAATCAAAGACATCCTAGCAGTTAGGGACGTGGGCCCTGGGCTGTTGAGCCTGGCTTCCTCTCTTAGTTATGCCGCTTTGTTGCTCAATCTCTCTTTGTATCAATGTCCTCACATGCAAAAAGATATAAAAATACTACCATAGACAGTTGTTGTGAGGAGCATTTTCTTCTCAGACTGTCTTTATCCCCAAGCCTAAAAAGACTTTTAGGTGCTTTATATTTGTTGACAAGCAAAAGGAGAGGTAGGTGGAACCGATATTCTGGTGATTGTTCATTCAGCTGAGTTACTTCGGTGAAAGATTAAGGTCTCTGGACTATAGAGCATGAATATCAGTGACCAAGAAAGCTGGTAACTTGGCATCCTTTCATACTCATACTTTGTGTTCAGCATTTGTTTAGTGGGACCTGGAAGAAAATGACTTTGTGTTCATACAAATAACATGAAAACAAATTGGCTTTGGTTTCATTTCCAGTAATAAGATAATGATTTGGAGAAGTCCACCTAAGAAGGTTAGCTTAAAAGGAACGGAAGAATATTAAAATGAACATGTGAAATTACCAAAGATCTGATGAGATGGTATGGAACTATCTGGCCAAAATCAGAGTGGAGGTGGGAACACAGACATGCAAGCAGAGCACCAAAGCTGTGCTTTCTTGTGAGCATTTGCTTAACCTAGTGAATCTGACCTTTAGTCTCCCCAGCCTTGAACGGATTGGATGACATCTCAAGGTCAGGAGTCAAATACATGGGTATTTCCTTTAGGCTGGGGCACCAAAGGGATACAAGTCAGTGTGAGAACCAGAAGTAAAATTGTCCACCTTCTACTTGCTGACAAGACCCTGAGAAGCCTCGTAAGCAATTCTTCCTGGAGTTCCCCAAATTCACATCATCTATGTTATTTTTTTAAATAATTACCAAGTTTTTAACTAAATGAAAGTTTCAGACAGAGAAGACCTTGAGCAAGGAAATTTATCAGGGAAAAGAAGAGTGTTATGTAATGACAGAAATGTCTTTATACCCATGTAGACCAGTTGTTGGATGCCTGAAGAAGGCAGAGTGATCTTGGGCATGGCCACATTTTCAGCAGAGGTATTTCTAGGAGAGGGCTGTAAGGTAATTTGACACTCTTCCCTGCAGCTAGAGAAAATGTGTCCCTTCAGGTCTGGGTGGCACTGAACAGTATTTATGAAACAAAACTCATTTACTACATTAACAAATAGATGTGCAAATAATTACCTTGAAGGCATTTGTTGTTTTTAGTGAAACTGGGATGAGGTTTCAAAGGAAGGTATATATAGAGTAGAAGACATAAAACACGGAGATACTAATTATGGATTGACTCTTCTGTAAAAGCTGAAACCCAAAATAACTACAGTTGTGTGCTGCATAATGTTTTGGTCTATGATGGACTGCATCTACAATTGTGGTCCCATAAGATTATAATGGAGATGAAAAATTCCTGTCCCCTAGTGATATAACATTGTAGCCCAATGCGTAACTCATGTGCCTGTGGTGATGCTGGCGTAAACCAGCCTACTGTACTGCCAGTCATATTGAAGTTTAGCACACAGAATTATATGCATTACCTAAGACTTGACAATAAACGTGATATTACTGGTTTATATATTTACTACATTATACTTTTAATCATTATTTTAGATGTACTCTTTCTCTTTTTTTTTTTTGAGACATGGTCTCAATCTGTCACCCAGGCTGGAGTGCAGTGGTGCGATCTCAGCGCACTGCAACCTCGACCTTCCAGGTCCAAGGGATTCTCCTGCCTCAGCCTCCCAAGTAGCTGGGATTACAGGCGTGCACCACCACATCCGACTAATTTTTGTATTTTTAGTGCAGATGGGTTTTATTTTGTTGGTTGGGCTGGTCTCAAACTCCTGACCTCAAGTGATCCGTCTGCCTCAGCCTCCCAAAATGCTGAGATGACAGGCATCAGCCACCACATGGCACCTGGCCTATTTTAGAGTGTACCCCATATATATATATATATATATGCATGTGTGTGTATAGATATATATTTATATTTAATATATAGCTTAAATATATAATATATGTTATAACACTTTATATATATTATATATTACACTTATATTTCATGCATATATAATATATAGTATACATATATCATATATAAATTATGCATATATAATATATAGTATATATTATGCACATACTATATATAAAGTTAACACTTTATTTAAAGTTATATATATTTATATATAAATAAAGTTATATAGTTATAAAGTTTATATATTTATAAAGTTATAAAGTTTATTTATATATAAAGTGATATATATAAATTTAAGTGTATAACTTTATACATAATACATAACATATGTTGTGTATAACTTTATATATAATGTACATTATATATATTATACAATAACTTTAGATATATATAAAGTTAAGTGTAAAACAGCTTCAGGCAGATCCTTCAAAAGGTGTCTCAAAAGGCCGTACCCTAGGCCATGATTTGTGTTTGTGTCTTCGTTTTTAAACCAAAAAGTTTAAAAAGTAAAAAAAGAAATTAAAAATAGACAAAACCTTATAGAATAAGAATCTAAAGAAAAAATGTTTTTACAGCTGTAAAATGTGTTACTGTTTTAAGCTAAGAATTTTTATAAAAGAATAAAAAAGTTTAAAATTAAAAAGTTTATAAATTAAAACATAACAGTAAGCTAAATTTAATTTATTATTTACGGGGAAAAATAGGATGGGTACAGTGGCTCACACTTGTAAACCCAACAGTTTGGGTAGCTTAGAAAACATGATTGCTTGAGTCCAGGAGGTTGTGACCAGCCTTGGCAACATGGTGAAACCTCACCTCTACTAAAAAATGCAAAACATTAGCTGAGTGTGTTGGTACATGCCTGTAGTCCCAGCTGTTTGGGAGACTGAGGTAGGAGCCTTGCTTATGGCCAGGAGGTGAAGGGCAGAGGTTGTGGTGAACTGTGACTGTGACTCCAGCCTGGATGACAGAGAAGGACCCTGTCTCCAAAAATAAAAATGAAAAGAAAAAAATTGTTTTAAAGTAAAACAATTTTAGAGTAAAACAATTTTTAGTGTAACCTAAGTGCATAATGTTTATAAGGTCTACAGTAATGTGCAATAATTTCCTAGGCCTTCACATTCACTCACCACTCGCTCACCGACTCACCTAGAGCAACTCCCAGTCCTGCAAGCTCCATTTATGGTAAGTGCCCTATACTGGCATACCATATTTAATCTTTGATATTATGTTTTTACTGTACCTTTTCTATGTTTAGATATGCTTAGGCAAATACTAGTGTGTTACAATTGCCTATAGTATTCAGTACAGAAACAAGCTATATTGATTTGCAGCCTAGGAGCAAAAGCTTATTCCATATAGCCTGTGTGTAGTGAGCTATACTTTATAGGTTTGTGTAAGTATACTCTATGATGTTTGCATAAAGATGGATTTGCCTAATGGCACATTTCTCAGAAGTGCCTTTGTTGTTAATATATAGAAAGAATATACTTAGAAGTATTTTGTTGTTAATATATAGAAAGAATATACTAAGGTACTCTTAGAAGAATGGTAGACCAGACTTCACTCATGCCACACTTTCACACTCCCTCACTGCACAAAGTAAAATAGCTTTGGTGTTGAGCATAGCAAGGTAGTAAGAAAAGCATCTGAGTTATTGTAACTCTGAAGTCACAAGAGATTTACATGCCAAATTTATGTCACAGATGTTTCCAAAACATTGAAAGGTTTATTAATGAAAAGTAGTGCCATCAGTAATTAGTTAGGTGCCTGGAATAAGAAAACCTAAATCTTCTCTAATGAAATATACATTTATCCTATTGATATTTCTCAATATACTTTCTAAAGTTAATAAGCAGTGTACAATGTGCAGTTCAAATAAAATGTCATTTAAGGGAAAAATGACAATGTGAAAGAGAAGCTTCAGGATCAACTAAGAGCAGAAGAAACCCAGCTAAGGAGTTTAAATACTAGCAGGTGAACCATAGAATCTGAAATAAAGATACACTTGAACATTTCTTCAAGGGGAAGGAAGCTATAAATATGATTAAGGGAATTTGAAAAAGAGTAAAGTAGAACTTCTAAAAAGAAAAAATATAATTCAAAATACTATGGAGTTAATAGCATTTTAGATATAGATGAAGAAAAAATTATTAAACTGGAAGATAAGGCAAAAGGGATTTTCTAGACTGCAACATGGATAGAAACAGATGAGCAATAAAAACTAAATAGTCAAGACTCTCCAAGGTAGAGTAATAATGTCTAACTTATGTCTGATTCGAGTGCCAGATGAAGAGGGAATGTAGAGGAGAAGTATGTTTGAAGGAATAATGGCTAGGATATAACTAGAACTGATGAAAGGTACCAATTTGTATACATATAAGAAACTGAGATTCCAAATAAAGATAAATTAGTACATCCCTACATTGACACACCAAAGTGAAAATGCAGAGCATCGAAAAGAAAAGGCATGGATGACTCCCATAGACAATGATGGGTGAGAGAAATACAATGCAAAGAATTTACATAGTTCGCTTCCATTCACATAAAATTAAAAATCAAAACTGAACTCGATTGTTTAAGGATGTATAAGTGAGTGGTAAAATTATAAAGCAAGTAAGAAAATGATAATGAGAACCATCAAGAGAGTGGTTATTTCTATAAAGGAGGGAAAGAATTATAATTGAGAAGTAGGCAGGTAGAAGATTCTGAGATGCTGGAAAATGTTCTATTTCCTGACCTAATCTGTGGGTAGATGGGTATTTCTTGTATTATAATTCCTTAAACTATATGTTTGTGTTTTATATATTTATTTAGTACATCATGTCTCTAAATTTAAAGATAAAACACACTAATTTACTTCCACTGAGTGAACTGAAATTGTCCTGAAAACATTTCGTAATACATTTCCCAAATGTCTGAATTTCTCACCTCTTCGGTTTTAGTTGTTGATTTTCTCCAGCCTGTCAACTAGGGCATATTGTTTAACAGGTATAAATGGGTCACAAATAATGAAATAAGCCATTCATTTCCACTTAACATTACTACATCATGCCTTTTCAGTTTTAACATCACAATTAACACTATACATTCAATAAAATGCCGAGATGTTAAGCTTAGATTTTTCGGTATAGTTACATACTGTGAAGTAAAGAAGAGCAGCAGGTCTGGTGCAGATAATTATATAAAGTTGGACATGTTTGTATAAGCTTCTTGTAAAACACACAGATGGAAATATTCAATAGATGTTTGTGAACAGGGATAACAGTGCAATCTTATTCTAGAGTCCATAGTGATCCAAAACTTAGAAGAGATTGTGGGGTCAGAAGTAGATTTGTAAGTCATCTTTTGAGAGGCCATCTGTATTTGTTTGCTAGGACTGCCAAACCACACGTTGGATGGCTTAAACAACTGAAATTTACTTTGGCTAGAAGTCTGAGATCAAGGTATTGGCAGTGCTGGTTCCTTCTGAGTGCTGTGAGGGAACAACTTGTTCCAGGCCTCTCTCCTTGGCTTGTAGGTGACTGTCTTCTTCCTGTGTCTTCACATCATCTTCCCCCTGCACCTCTCTTTGTCCAAACTTTCTCTTCTTAAAAGGCACCAATCTACTGGATTAATGGCCTTACTTAATTATTTCTTTAAAGAGTCTATCCACAGACAGGGTTACCGTCTGAGGTACTAGGGATTACGACTTCAACATACGAATTTTTTCAATGTACAAGGAAATTTAGCCCATAAGACCATCAATTAAAACCTCAGACAAGATGACCTGGCCAATGTGCAGAGCACATTGAGAAAAGAGGGCTCTGAAAAAAAAAAGCCATATTCAGAAGAGATAGAAGAGGACAGAGGCTGAGAAGGAGATAGTTCAAAGAGACTATCAGTGAAATAAAAAAAATGGCAGAACATTCAATGAGGATCTATCTGGACTTAGTAAAGCAAATGAACTTAGTGAAGCTATATGGTGACCATTGATAGAACAGAGTTTATAGAGTGGAAAGGAGTGGAAGACCGATTGAAGTAGGTAAAGGAGTACACCTAAGAAGGCACAATGAAAATGGAAAGACAGCAATGGATGTTAAGAAGCAGAAGAGGAGAGTTAGAAGGAGCTGATATAATAACTGTGTGGGTGATTGTGCAGGACAAATGATAGTGTGACCATTAAAATATGGCTTATGGTTGAGCACAAGAAATCATTTCAGTGATACAAATGCAGACAGAAGATGCAGGTATAGAATTTTTGTCAGGAATACTGCTTACTATAGACCTATTTACCAGGGGAAGGGCAGTGTTCAAATTTTTCCTAAAATGTTATTAAGGGAAGTTGAAAGGACAACTGGAAGTATCAATACCACTATAACATTCTACTCAGAACACTGACAAAATTTCTCATTTATGCTTTTCTAACATCACTATCTGAGAGTCCATTTCAACATTGTGAGTTTCTTCTGTGTACTAAATACTATTCTAGGAAAATGCTGAAAATTTAAATTGGAGGAGAAAAAAATAACTAGAAAATTATTTCTTGTTTACATCTAATATTAACTATTATTTATATTTTATACAATTATGTTAATTTAAATAATATTTAGCTTAAAATTTAATTGTACTTTTCTTTCTCTTGGAATTAAACTTTCCATATAACAAAAACTTTTTAAATTTTCAGACAATCCATTTTCAAATATAATTTCAGCTCATAATATATGAAAAATGGGAGCATCTTGTTCCACCAGATATTATACCCATCCAGATAGATATTATTTATCATTTTCTGTATTTTCTCCTGGTACAAACATTTCATAAAAACAAACTGACTTACAGGGAGGGGAACAACACACACTGGAGCCTGTCTCCAGGGGAGAGGGAGGGAGAGCATTGGGATAAATAGCTAATGCATGCAGGGCTTAATAGCTATTTGAGGGGTTGATAGGTGTAGCAAACCACCATGGCACATGTTTATTTATGTAACAAACCTGCACCTTCTGCACATGTATCCAGGAACTTAAAATAAAATAAAATTTAAAAAAAACTTGCCCATACTGATGCTATTGTTCTTTCAACAGTTGACCTTTTCTCTGGCATTGTATCTTTAAGTGTACAGACACTTAAGCCACATCATTTTGAAACAAGAAGGAGACTTTAGACTATTGTTCTTTCTGATGGATATGATTTTAAGCTATGTATAGAAGTTATGTAATGTATGTTTTCATATTAGTTGACTTATCCAATTGATATACTGTTACAAAAGAGTTAAAATGCTTAATGTTCTTGTAAAACAAGCTACCTAGTGAGAAGTTACAGAACAAAATCTTTTCCCTAAAAAAAAATTTTTAAGAATACTATTTAACATTTGCTAAGTTGATAGTATTAATTCATGTGTATATAATATATACTTTTTCTATCATGTTATCAATTCCACATGCTTTGAAATCTGAGAGGATAAAAAAGCTTTCATACATAATCATCAAATCAGGATCTTCATGAAAATTTTTAAAAACTCATAGAAAAGCAACAAATGTAAACATAACATGCTGTTATATTATTGCCATCTTGAGTTTTACTTCCACTGTTAACCAAATTTTATCCATGGTTATTAACATTTTAATGGACAAGTTCTAGAAAGCATCATTAAAACTTAGTAATTATTTTTCACTACTAGGCAATTGTGAACTGTTTAAATCAAACAAAGACTGTTAACAACACCAGTACAACATTTGTCCTTTGTACTGACTCATTGAGGATGACTCTAGGCTAGAAGTTTCTAATGGTGAAAACTCTTATCCATCATGTATTCTCAGTTTAAGTACTGTGTGAAAAAACTGCATGTTGTATTAAACTGAATTACGTCTTAATGTAAATAGTTGCAATAGTAAAATCTAAGAATGGGTTTTTTTAATAGACTATTTAAATCTATTTAAGACTAAATGACTATTAGGACTATTACTACTGCTATTGATATTTAATGTAACCTGTTTTTGAGCCCAATAAAATTATTCACTAAATCAGTCATTCAATATTTACTAAGCACTTATTTGTGCCAAGCTGTCTTCCAGGCATTGGGACTCAGCAGTGAACAAAACACACAGAGATCCCTGCCCTAATCAAACTTCGATTCTACTGCTAAAGACAGATAATAACTACATGTGAGTAAATAGATTACATTAACATGTATACATCAGCTGGTGGTGAGTGCTATAGAGAAAATGCAAAGCAGAAAATAGATACAAGGAAGGAGTGAAGTGGGGTGAGATTTATAGCTTAAAGTAAGGTATTCAGGAAAGGTATTCATGTGCAGTTAGTATTTCAGCAAAGACATAAATGCAGTGAGGAAGTAGAACCTGGAAGAACTAGCAATTTCACAAAAGTATAAAAATGTCTGCAAGAAATTTAAGTCTTTTAATTTATTTCAAAATTTGGTATAAAATATTGATAACATAATTTTCTTAGGTTATCTAACCATCTTCTTAGACATCTGCTTAAAACATATTCAAATTATCCACATTTTAAAACCCTTACATATAGGGAGGATTTAACTCATTAATGCTAAAGTCTAATTATAACTCTGAAAAAGTTATTTTGGAGGAAGAACTACTTATAGCATATAGAAGTGTGTCAAGCCAGGTCTCACTAATGCAGGCCTCCATAACAACTGCTTCAGTACTGACTGAGTGGTTAAGTTAAATATTAAAACCCAGTGCCCTTATACAAAGGCTGGAATGTAACAAAAGCCCATCAAGAGTTTTGCCTAGGCCTTTTTTGGGCCTTAAAGCATGACCAAATAATCAAGGAATTCTTAACAGGACCCATTGAGGACTAAAAATGTTTTACTGTAAATCTAAAGAAACTCCCTAGGCCTCCATAAATAAGTTTATTGGGGATCTGAAGGAACACCCCAAACCTCCATGATTTAGCAAGAGACAAGATAGGGGTAATCAGCCCAGCACCTGGACCCATTTAGATTAAGTATGTTTACTGAGGCTCCAGAGGAAGCCTTTCAGGACTCAGACATTTGTTATAGATTAAAAGAAGTGAATCACTTATGTCTTTAGATGAATGCACACTGACACGTAGACATATAGCTTACATGGTATACAGCTTAAGGTATACAAGCTCTGGAAAACTTTGAAATTTTGAGTTGGTCTGGCAATAATTTCCAGGCCTTCTCCCTGTAACTGGTTGCAGAAATTAAAACTCTCTTCCTCCCCAGTTCATCTGAATCTCACTATTGGGCCATGAGAAATAGCAGACCAATCCTCAGTTTGGTCTGGCAACAGAAGTAATACTAGCTAGTTGTAAAATATGTCATAAAAATCTGAGTTTTAGTGAGATAAGGGAGCATATTGTGTGGATATCTGAGGAGAGTATTCGAAGGACCAGAAGCATCAGTACAAAGGTGGGATGGTTTATATGTAAAGGAAAGAGGTTTAACTGACTCACAGTTCAGCATGGCTGGGGAGGCCTCATTACAATCATGGCAAAAGGGGAAGCAAACGTATCCTTCCTCACGTGGCAGCAGGAAGGAGAAGTGCCTAGCAAAGTGGGAAAAGCCCCTAATTAAACCATCAGATATCATGAGAACTCGCCCACTATCATGAGAACAGCATGGAGGTAACTGCCCCATGATCAAATTACCTCCCACTGGATCCCTCCTGCAACACATGGGGATTATGAAAACTACAATTCAAGGTGAGATTTGGATGGGGACATAGCCAAGCCATATCAGACGGTGAATGTGATTCCCAGGTATGATTGTACCTGATGAGCTCCACCAATGGTAGGGAGGCCTCTGAGGCTGAAGCAGAGACAGTAAGAGCAGGTAGGTAAGAGGTGAAATGAGAGAGTTGGGTCTGATGGAGCATGGCCTTGTAGGCCATTTAGTGGTGTTGGTTTTATTTTGAATGAAATGGGGCCATGCAGAGTTTTGAGTGGAGAAACACATGATAGCCAGTTTGCACAGGACCACTCTGGCTGATGTCCTGAGATTAGCCACAGTGAATAAGTAGATAAGCAGAGGGACTAGCTGAAAGTCCATTATGATAATGTAGGCCAGAGGTGATGGCAGCATAAATGAGGGCAATCAGGGGTTGCTGAGAAGAGGCTGGACTCAAGATTTACTTTACAGTAAAAATTAAGAGGATTTTCTGATGGAATGAGTAGGGGATGGGTGAGAGAAAAAGAGGAGTCAAGGATGGCTCCAAATTGTGGGTAGAGGTAACTGGAAGAACAGAGCCTCCATTAACTGAGATGAAAAGACATTGAGAGAAACACATCCGTGGAAAGGATGGAACTGGAGTTTCATGTTGGACACTTTGAGCTGCCTAGTAGACATTCAAGTGGAGATGATTAATATGAGCCTGGAGGTCAGAGGAAAAGGCCAGGCTAGATATATAAAGTTGAAAGTAATGAGCACATACATGGTATTTAAATTCATAGAATTTAAGTAGCCCAAATTTGAGCTTTAGAGCCCTCATGTTAATAGGCTTTGGGATATGAGAAGAAATCAACAGACAATAAAAGGGAGCAGCCAATGAAATAGAAAAATCTTGGAAATTGCAGAAGTGACATAAAGTGTACTGAAAAGCAGGAATTGATCAACTGTGTTCAGTGCTGTTGTTGAGAGGTTAAGAAAATAAGGACTGAAAACTGACTGTTGTTAGATTCACAAAAGATCACTCACCAGTGTCCTGGCCAAGAGCACATCTTGTGGAGTGATGGAGTGAAAACTTGAAGGAACAAGTTCATGAGTGAATAAGTCAGGAAGTAGCATCTATGAGCTGTTTGAAAAAAAAGCCAGAAAGGAAGTGAGTTCAACAATTTTTTAAAAAAACAGCTTTATTGAGATATAATTTACATTTCATAGCCTTGTTTTATATATCCATTATTTATTTTGAGTTAGGAGAAATAAGATCATTCATGCATGCATTTATTCTGCTGAGAATAATCCAAAAGACAAGGAAAACCTTGATGATATGGATAGAGATGAATGAATTGCTGGCATAACATTCTTGGATGGAATCCAGTATACAAATGAAAGAGTTAACCTTTGACAGTGGCACAGAGAGTTGATCTGGATAAATAAGAAGGTAGGTAGAGTTTGAGTAGACAGCTGGTAGAGTTTTCTTTTGACAGCTTTTGTTTTCTCAGTAAAACTGAAAATAATGTTATTAACAGAAAGGGATGTTGGGAAAGAGGTGTTAGATGTTGGAGAGGAGAAAAGATATGAAATAGAAGAGTGTGACAGCAAATGGAATAAAAAAATAATTGCCTGGCTGTCTTAAGGGTCCATTTGGGGTAACGAATTTAAGATAGACAAATTAGCATATTTTACCCAGTTGTGTTCATCTGCATAGTGTAGTTAGGAGCAGGAAAAAGTTTAATTTAAGCCATGGTTAGGGTTGTGCCAAGCAAGCGTAATGAAATGTTCCCTGGTTCTCCTAAGCAAAAAGTAGTCTCACCTTCCTCGGAGCTTCCATAGCGTTTCTCTTCAACCTTGCTTATTGAAATGCTCTATCTTGCATATATTCTTGTTGCTCAACAGCCCCTAATAACTTTGTATCATTCTAGTCTCCTATGTGTCTAAGCCTACTGTGAAGTATATAGCAGAATAATTATGTCATAATGATAATCTAAAAAATAGGTTTCCTGGGATCAAATCTTCTTCATAATGAAGTCATGTATGATAAAGAAAAGAACATCATCAATGGTAGTGTTACTGTAAGGCATATGTCTCAAAGTATAGTATAGCTCCCTCTGAACTATACTTTTTTCTATGTTGGAAAAAAGTCCTTTATGTACCATCTTTATGAATTTGTGAATCATTGAAAGAAACAGAGCTGAGTTTTGTAAAAATGAAAAAGTCAGTGAGTCAGTCTTTAGTCTCTTTAACCTTCATTTGTTACCTCTTTCTTTGTTCTTGGAGTGAGTCCTTTTCTCCAGCACTAAAATGTCTATTGTTTACCGTCTCCAAATGCCTGACTCATAGAAAAAGCTCTGATACTTATACTGGTGTCAGATTTAATATTGCATAGCCTTCAGTAAATGCGCCACCTTAACCAGGCAAATGCAATTAAAATGTTTAATCTGTTAAATTCCTTCCCCTTTCAAAATAATTTAAGACTCAACAAATAAACTAAACAGATTTGGCCGGCCAAGGAGCATGTGTAAAAGCATTCAATATGTATTGGTTGAGGCCCTCAGAAAAGGTAGGAATTATTTATTTGTTTTTAATTAGTTGAGTTTATGAGTGGATAAAGGGGAAGAAAAAGGATGTTGGTCCATACTTTTTCCTCCTTCCTGGATTCTCCTGCTTTTCTGGGGAGAATAACCTAGTAACTGCTTTCACTTTAGCTGCTGAAGTCTTCTTGGTAGCAACTGGGAGCAGATGAAGAGCAAACGGCATCATGGAGGCTGTGGGGCTGAACTTCCCTTTTCCTAAGTCCACCTGACTGGCAGGAGAGATTCCTCCATTGTTCATTCTCTCTATCCTGCTCTTCATGGACCAGACCAGAACTTCTTTGAGATTCTAACTTGAACTTCTCTCTTTACCCAGAATATCTAGATATATATATAAGTGAATGGTACTTTTTATTTAAATTTGTTGTTGTCCTAAAACATTCTTCTTATGTTGTTTCCATTTTAATGTCTTTCTACTTATGTATATATCTTATTGTAAGGTAAAAACTTGTATCATTAGAGTCTTGCATATCTTTGTGAATAATAAAGCAATTACTGTACATTTATACATCTTAGTACATCTATACCTATACTTATGCAATAGTTCTATATTTTTTCTAAGAAAATGCCTAATAACATATTGAAAAGCAAAGAGTTCTTTGTTTCAAAGTAGGTTAATGTTTAAAATACATTTTGTTGTTAAGGGAAAGACAATCACAATATTTAATCACAATATTTGAGTTTCTTGAGTTATTAAGACTTCCGCAGTGATTAATAGGGGACAGATAAATGTGTGTATCCTCAGCATA
The DNA here is from genome assembly GCA_963574635.1 of Cheracebus regulus. Classification (NCBI taxonomy): domain Eukaryota; kingdom Metazoa; phylum Chordata; class Mammalia; order Primates; family Pitheciidae; genus Cheracebus; species Cheracebus regulus. The sequence continues at coordinate 2,648 of CAUYQU010040044.1, read as the reverse complement.
TTTGGTTTTTAATCCTGGGGTTTTTAGTTCCTGGCTTTGCTGTTTGCACAGGGCAGCAAAAAGGCACGTTCTGGGTTTGGTATAAGCTGGATTTGGTCCAAATACAGGATGTCACAGGAGTCAGGCACTAAACTGACTGAAAATAGATTTTGTCTTTGACAGGCTATGACATTTACCTTTCCTCTCTCATCACCAAGTTTACCACACCTAGCCCATGATGACAGACATGATGAGTGGGTATAAAAACCAAAGTTACAGCAGCCCTTGCGGACCTGTCTCTCCAGAATGACTATCCTCCATTTCTAGGTCCCAAATCATAACCATGAAGTTGATCTTATGGTACTTGGCTGTGGCACTTTGCTTCTTCTGCAAAGGTAAGAAACATTTAAAGAATTCTTTCAAATGTGATGGACCCCAAGTATATATTTGTTTCATTGTTTAGTGTTCTGTACATCAATCATCTTTCTTCCTAGCAATCTTTCTTACACTACACTTTAGAGTAGGATAAGAAAAGTGGATTTTTTATCTTAGTGAGTATTACTTCAGCTTTAACAATTGTGTCTTAAGGATGTGGATACAGGCATACCTTGGAGATATCTTTGGGTTTGCTACAGTCATAAAGTGAATATTGCAATAAAGCAGGTCACACACAGTTTTTGCTTCCCAACATGTGTAAAAGTTATGTTTACCTATACCGTAGACAAAGTGCACAATAGCATTATGTATATAAAACGATATATATACCTCAATTTAAAATACTTTATTGCTTAAAAATGCTATGATCATTTGTGTCTTCAGGAAGTTGTAATCTTTTTGCCAGTGGAGGGTCTTGCCTTGATGTGGACTGCTGCTGAGTACCCAGTGTGGTGGCTGCTGAAGGTGAGGGTGGCTGTGGCAATTTCTTAAAATGAGAAAGCTGTGACATTTGCTGCATTGATAGACTCTTCATTTCATGAAATATTTCTCTGTAGCATGCAATGCTGCTTGATAACATTTTACCCACAGTAGAATGTCTTTCAAAGTTGGCGTCAGGTTTCTTAAACCCTGCTACTGCTTTAGCAACTAACTTTATCTAATATTCTAAATCCTTTGTTATCATTTCAACGTTGTTCACAGCATCTTCATCAGAAGCAGATTTCAATTAGAGAAACCACTTTCTTTGCTCATTCATAGGAGCAACTTGTCATGAGATTGCAATTCAGTCACCTCCACTTCTAATTCTAGTTCTGTTGCTCTTTCTACCATATCCACAGTTACTTCTTCTCCTGAAGTCTTGAACCCCTAAAAGTCATCCATGAGGGCTGGAATCAGCTTCTTCCAAACTATTTTAATGTTGATATTTTGGCTTCCTCTCATGAATCATGAATGTGCATCTAGAAAGGTGAATCCTTTCCAGAAGATTTTAAATTTACTTTGACTATATTCATCAGAGGAATCAAACCATTATTTATGGCAGCTATAACTTCATGAAATGTATTTCTTCAATAAGAAGATGTGAAATTCAAAATTATTCCTTTACCTCTGGGCTGCAGAATGGATACTGTGTTAGCAGCATGAAAACAACATTACTTTCCATGTACCTCTCCATGAGAGCTCTTGAACTCTTGTCAAGGAGCAGTAATATTTTGAAAGGAATTTTTTATACTGAGCAGTAGCTTTTAGCAATGGGCTTAAAATATTCAATAAACCCTGCTGTAAACAGATATGCTGTCATCTAGGCTGTGCTATTCCATATATACAGCAATGGAAGAGTAGATTTAGCATAATTCTTAAGGCACCTAGGACTTTCAGAATGGTCAATGACCAGTGGTTTTAACTTCAAGTGAGAAGCTGCATTAGATCCTAAAAAGAGAATCAGCCTGTCCTTCAAAGCTTGGAAACCAGGCATTGACTTCTCCTCTCTAGCTATGAAAGTCCCAGATGGCGTGTTCTTCCAATCGAAAGCTGTTTTGTTTACAATGAAAATCTGTTGTTTAGTGCAGCCACCTTCATGAATTATCTTGGCTAGATCTTCACCTCTGAACTTGCAGCAGCTTCTCCATCAGCTCTTGGTACTTCACTTTGCACTTTCATGTTGTGGAGACAGCTTGTTTCTTTAAATTTCATGAGCCAACCTCTGCCAACTTTAAACTTCTCTTCTGTAGCTCCCTCACCTCTCTCAGCCTTCAGAGAACTGAAGACAGTTAAAGCCTTTTTCTGGATTAAGGTTTGGCTTAAGGGAATGTTGTGGCTGGCTTAATCTTTCCAGGCCACTCAAACTTTCCCCATATCAGAAATAAGTCTGTTTTGCTTTTTTATCATTCATGTGTTTGCTGGAGTAGCACTTTTAATTTCCTTTAAGAACTTTTCTTTTGCATTCACAACTTGGCTAAGTGTTCAGCATAAGCGACTTAGCTTTCAGCCTGTCTCGGCTTTCCACGTGCCTTCCTCAGTAAACTAACTTTTGATATTAAATGCAAGATCTAATGATATTAAATGCAAGATCTAGTGATATTAAATGCAAGATCGTTTCTCACTTTTGATATTGAATGCAAGATCTGCCACTCTTCTTTTCACTTGAACATTTAGAGGCCACTGTGCAGTTCCCGTATTCCTTCCTGTCTCCATTGTTAAGCACAATCATTGGCATAAAAGAGGTTTTTAATACC
>CAUYQU010040043.1:0-12551 GCA_963574635.1 Cheracebus regulus | reverse complement strand
CTGAGAGATCTGCTGTGAGTCTGATGGGCTTCCCTTTGTGGGTAACCCGACCCTTCTCTCTGGCTGCCCTTAGCATTTTCTCCTTCATTTCAACCCTGGTGAATCTGACGATTATGTGCCTTGGGGTTGCTCTTCTTGAGCAACTAGGTTGGAATTTCCTATCTTTAAAAATGTTCAGTATTGACCCCTAGTCTCTTCTGGCTTGTAGGCTTTCAGCTGAGAGGTAATCTGTTAGTCTGATGAGCTTCCCTTTATAGATGACCTTTCTCTCTAGCTGCCTTTAATATTTTTCTTTTATTTTGACTTTGGAGAATCTGATGAATATGTGTCCTGGGGATAATTTTCTTGTGAAGTATCTTACTGGGGTTCTCTGCATTTCCTGAAATGGAATGTTGGCCTGTCTAGCTAGGTTGGAGAAGTTCCCATGGATGATATCCTAAAATATGTTTTTCATGTTGATTTCATTCTCATCAAGTCCTTCAGGGACACTCACTCATGAGATGTAGATTTGGCCTCTTTACATAACCTCATATTTCTTGGAGGTTTTGTTTATTCCTTTTCATTCTTCTTTTTTCTTTATTCTTGTCTGTCTGTATTGTTTCAGAAAGCCGGTCTTCAAGTTCTGAGATTCTTTAACTGGTTGGTTTATTCTGCTATTAACGTTAGTGATTGCATTATCAAATTCTTGTAGTGTGTTTTTCTTCTCTATCAGGTCAGTTATGGTCTTCTCTCTACTGGCTATTTTGTCTATCAGTTCTTGCATTGTTTTAACATGATTTTTAGATTTCTTGCATTGGATTTTAATAAACTTCTGTGGCTCAATGATCTTTATTTCTATCCATATTCTGACTCGATTTCTGTCATTTCAGTCTTTGAAATCTGGTACTGAATCCTTGCTGGAGAGGTGATGCAGTAATTTGGAGGAAAGAAGACACTCTGGATTTTTGAATTTTCGGTATTCTTGTGCTGAGTATTTCTCATCTTTGTGACTTATTTACCTTCAATTTTTGAGGTTGCTGATCTTTGCATTTTTTTAAATCCTATTTTACGACCTTGAGGGTTTGATTGTGGTATGAATGGATTGAGCTGACTGGCTTTGTTTCTGGGAGACTTTAGGGAGCCATTGCTTAGTTCCAACTCCTGGACTGCATGCTGTAACTCTGGGGAGCTTGTATTGGGCCCTAACTTTGTTCTCTGCCTCCCTGAGGTTTGGATTCCACTACACCGGGGTAGGGGGCAAGAAGGTACAGAGTGCTAGCAGATGCAGGGTTGCCTGCCTTCCTGTGGGCATTCACCACAGTAACAGAGGCAGTACAGCTAGGGATTAGGGGAGACTGTGTGAGCAGTTGCACTGGAGCTGGTGTTGGTTTGGGGCAGATTTCTGGCCAGGACAAGTCTTGGTGCCTTCTCTGTGCCCCACAGGCAGGAGTGATCTCTTAGGGTATGGGCGGATCCACTGTTTTCTGGTAGTGTTAGTGCAAGGGTGGGGGACTGGTGGAGCAAGGGGTTGCTGGCTTTGTGCCTGCTAATGTTCCATCTGCAATGGTAGTTGGTGGGGGGAAAAGGAGGTGGACTGTACTCCCAGATGCTGGTGAGGCAAGTAAAACAAAACTGACCCTTGCAGACATGCACCAGCAAAGTGATGTAGGGAGTTGCTGTGGGCCTGGGGGAAGCTGCAGTATGGGGAAGAAGCATGCAGGCTGATGTGTGACCATAGGGGCTGGATGGCTGGAGCTCTCCGTCAGGCACAGTCTGCTGGAACAGAGGCTATGGTGTGGGCCCCCAGCACATTCAAGACTGCCCTGTAAGTAGGCATGACCAGGCTGGGTCCCCAGGAGAGGCCAGAAGACCAAGGGGTGCTACGTCACACCAACCCCATCTGATGTGCAAGACCACCCTGCAGAGATCAGGTTTGTCAGTTTCCCTAGGACCAAACTCTTATGGGAGCAAGTCGAGCCTAGGGGAATGGCTGTCCCTGGCCATGCTCCACAGCAGATGCTCCTGCACCAAAATCTCTGGGCTTCACTATTTTTTAAAGCCAGTCTTTAAATTCAGCTGGCTTGCTGACCCAGTACTTCTCTAAGCAGCTCTCACTGTCACCTCAGGTTTCTGTAGTGGTCAAAGGGTTCCCTTCCACTGGGGTATCAGAGGCCTATCCTAGAATGGGTTGCTCCTTGCCAGTTCAACTCACTCATGCCCTCAAAGCTATTGTGGTTGAAAGATGAGTCCCAGTGTGAAGTACCCGTGCAGGGTTCTTAGCTTGCTGCCCTTTTTATCTAGCTTCTGTGTCTTCCCCTCATCCTCTCTCAGAGCCTTCACTCTGAAGATCTGCCAGTCATCTCAGTCCCTCAATGAGAGCTATTCTACTTGTCTCTGTCTAGTTGGCCATCTTTCCCTCTCAGATCTTTTGTACTTTTTCATTTTTATTTTACACATATTTAAGGTATACATAATCTTTTAATATACATGTACATAGTTAAATGTCATAGTCCAGCCAGTTAACAAATTTATCATCTCACATAGTTACTCTTTTTGTGTATGTGCGAGAGCATATGACATCTCCTTTCTGAGCACATTTCTGGTATAAAATATTATATTATTAACTAACTATAGCTCTCATACTATATATTAGATCTCTCTACTTATTCGTCCTAGATAATTGCAACTTTGTACCCATTATCCTGTTAACAGGAGACAGATGAAAGGGTACAAGACCCCTGGTAATCACTGTTCTACTTTCTGCTTCTAGGTATTGGATGAATCATTTTTTTTTTTTTTTAAGATGCCACATGTAAGTGAGGTCATGAAGTATTTTTGTTTCTGTGTCTGCCTTATTTCAATTAGCATAAGTCCTTTAGGTTTATCTATATTACAAATGACCAGACATCCTTTTTTTTAAAGACTGAATAATATTTTATTGTGTGTGTATATAGATGGATAGATAGATGTAGAAGGGGCAAATACAAATTTTGTGTATGTATATTTATACATACACACACTATAGATAGATAGATAGATAGATAGATAGATAGATAGATAGATCTGTCTCACAGTTTCTTCATCTAGTCATCTATTGATAGCCAGTTAGGTTGTTTTTATATCTGGGCTGTTGGGATTAATGCTGCAATGAGCATGGATACACAGGTATCTCTGTGAGGTGCTAAATGTATTTTCTTTGGGTATATAGGGAGGGATTGCTGAGTCATATATGGTAGTTGTATTTTTGAGGAACTTCCACACTGTGTTCTATAATGGCTACAGCAATGTACATTTCCACCAACAATGTACAAGGATTCCCTTTTATCCATACCCTCATCATTTGTTGTTTCTTGTGTTTTTGATGGTATATAGCCATTCTAACTGGAGTGAGGTGGTACCACATTGTGGTTTCGATTTGCATTTTCCTTATGATTAATAATTATTAACACTTTCTAAATGCCAATTAGCTATTTTTTAATATATTCTTTGGATTAATATCTATTCAGATCCTTTGTCTATTTTTAAATTAGGTTATTATTATTATTATTGCTATTGAGCTCTGTGAGTTCCTGATACATCTTAGATGTTAACTCCTTATCATATGTTTGGTTTGCAAATATTTTTCCCGTTCTACAGGTGGCCTTTTCATTTTGTTAATTGTTTCCTTTGATGTGCTGAAGATTTTAGTTTGATGTAATCCCATTTATTTTTTGTTGTTGTTGCCTGTGCCTCTGGATTCCTAAACCAAAAATCATTGCCAAGAATGAGGGAATGAAGATTTTCTCCTATGTTTTCTTTTAGGAGTTTTATGATTTCAGGTTTTATGTTAAATATTTTATCCATTCTGAGTTGATTTTGTGTTTGGTGTGAAATAAAGCTCCAGTTTTGTTCTTTACATGTGGACATACAGTTTTTCTTTGACATAATTCATTGAAAAGACTATTCTTTCCTCATTGTGTGTTCCTGACACCTTTGACAAATATCAATTTACTGTAAATGTGTAGATTTATTTCTGGACCCTCTATTCTGTTCCATTGGTCTATGTGTCTAATTTTAATGCCAGTACCACACTGTTTTGATTACTATAGCTTTGTGATATAATATGGAATCAAGCAATGTGATTCCTCCAACTTTGCTTTTATTTCCCCCTTAGGATTGCTGTAGCTATTTAGAGATTTTTTTTTTTTTTGCTGTTTTATACAAATTTTATATTTTTTTATTTCTGTGAAAAAGATATTTAATTTTAATAGAGATTGCATCAAATCTGTATATGACTTTGAATATTATGGGCATTTTAATAGTATGAATTTTTTAAATTCAAGAACACAGGCTATTTTTTATTTGTGTCTTCTTCAGATTCTTTCATCAATTTTTATAGTGTGTAGATCTTTTACCTTCTTGGTTAAATTTACTCCTAGGTTTTTTATTATTTTTAATGCTATTATAAATGAGATTATTTTCTTGACTTCCTTTTGTGTAGGTAATTATTGGTGTAAAAGGAGCCTAAAATTTCTTAAACAATCAGAACTTTCAGGATCCTTAAGGATGGCATGCCTTGGCCTTTGTATACTCCCTTTGTATATTCTCTGTATGGTGTTTCATAGACTTTGGCTAAAGTTTATAATTAAATATGGGACTCTGAGGAATGTTTTTAAAATCCTTTTAAGTTATGCTTTCTTTTAATCACATGACTGTTTTGTAAGTCTTGATAAAATTGAGTATAAAATGGTATGACTAAAAATAATTTTTAGCAATTATGAGGAACATTTTGTTAACATCTGAAACACAAATTTAGACCTTAACATCTTGTATACAAACTAAAAGGTATGAATAGGAAGTAATGTGTTTGTGAGATTTTATTTCTCACAAGTAAACTAACTTCAGTTTGTCCCTGTATGATGGACCTCCAGACCAAAACTTCCATTTAACAGTTAGTATCTAATATGATTTGGCTGTGTCCCTACCCAAATCTTATCTGAAATTGTAGTTCCCATAACCCTCACATATCATGAGAAGAACCTGGTGGGAGGTAGTTGAATCATAGAAGTGGTTGCCTCCATGCTGCTGCTCTCATGAGATCTGGTTTTATAAACAGGTTTTCCCTCTTTGCTTGACACTTCTCCTTACTGTCATTATATAAAGAAAGACGTGTTTTCTTCCCTTTCTGTCATGATTTTAAGTTTCCTGAGATCTCCCTAGCAATGTAAAACTGTGAGTCAAGTAAATCTCTTTCCTTTATATAAATTACCCAGTTTTGGACAGTTCTTTATAGCAGCAAGAGAATGGACTAATACAGTAAATTTGTACCAGTAGTGGAGTCAGGCACTGCTGTAAAGGTAACTGAAAATGTAGAAAAGACTTGGAGAATGAGTAACAGGCAAATGTTGGAACAGTTTGGAGGGCTCAGAAGCAGACAGGAAGATATGGGAAAGTTTGGAACTTCCTGGAGACTTGTTGAATGGCTTTCACCAAAATACTGATAGTGATATGGACAATGAAGTTCAGGCTGAGGTGATCTCAGAAGGACATGAGGAATGTGTTGGGAACTGGAATAAAGGTGACTCTTCATATGTTTTAGCAAAGAGACAGGCAGCATTTTGCCCCTGCCCTAGAAATTTGTGAAACTTTGAACTTCAGAAGGATGATTTGGGGTATCTGGTGGAAGAAATTTCTAAGCAGCAAAGCATTGGAAATGTAACTGGGGTGTAGTTTGGAATTGAAACTTATGTTTAAAAGGTAGGCAGAACATAAAAATTCAGAAAAATTTGCAGCCTAAGGATGTGATAGAAAAGAAAATAACTCTTTTCCTGAGGAGAGATTCAAGTCGACTGCAGAAAATTGTATAATTAACAAGAAGCTGAATGTTAAAGACAATGGGGAAAATGTCTCCAGGGCATGTTAGAGACCTTCATGGCAGCCCCTCCCATCACAGGCCCGGAGACTCAGGAGGGGAAAATGGTTTTATGAGCTGGTTCTAGGGATACCCTGTTCTATGTGGCCTCAGGTCATGGTGCCCTGAGTCCCAGCTGCTTCAGCTCTAAACAAGGTACAGCTTGGGCCATTGTTTCAGAGGGTACAAGCTCAATGTCTTGGTGGCGAACACATCGTGTTGGTCCTGTGGGTGCACAGAAGTCAAGAATGGAGGTTAGGAACATCCACCTAGATTTCAGGGGATACATGGAAATGCCTGGATGTCCAGGCAGAAGTTTTCTGCAGGAATGAAGCCCTTAGAGAACCTCTGCTATGGCATTGTAGAAGGGAAATGTGGAATGAGAGCCCCACACAGGGTCTCCACTGGGGCATTACCTAGTGGAGCTGTGAGAATAGGACCACCATCCTTCAGAACCCAGAATGGAAGATCCATTGACAGCTTGTACTGTGAACCTATAAAAGCCAGAGACACTCTACATCAGCCCAGGAAAGCAGCCAGGAGGGAGCTGTACCCTGAAAAACCACAGGGATGGAGTTGCCCAATGCCATGGGAGCCTACCACTTGCATCATTAGTTTTTGGATGTGATTCATGGAGTCAAGGAGTTCATTTGGGGGCTTTAAAATTTGACTGCCTTGATGGATTTTGGAGTTGCATGGGGCCTGTAGCCCCTTTGCTTTGTTCAATTTTTCTCATTTGGAATGGTTGTATTTACCCAATGCCTATACCTTTATTGTATTTTGGAAGTAACTAACTTGCTTTTGATTTTACAGGCTCATAAGTGGAAGAAACTTGCCTTGTCTCAGATGAGACTTTAGACTTAGACTTTTGGGCTAATTCTGGAATGAGTTAAGACTTTGGGGGACAGTTGTGAAGGCATAATTGTGTTTTGAAAAGTGAGGACATGAGATTTGGGAAGGGCCATTGGCAGAATGATACGGTTTGGCTATGTCCTCAGCCAAATCTCATTTTAAATTGTAGTTTCCATAATCTCCATATGTTGTGGGAGGGACCCAGTGGGAGGTAATTAAATAATGGGCAGTTATCCCCATGTGCTGTTCTTATGATAGTGAGTGAGTGCTCATGAGATCTGATGGTTTTATAAGGGGTTTTTCCCTCTGCTTGGCACTTCTCCTGCCTTCCATCATCTGAAGAAGGGCATGTTTGCTTCCCCTTCCACCAGAATGATAAGTTTCCTGAGGCCACCCTAGCTATGCAGGACTGTGAGTCAATTAAACATTTTTCCTTTATACATTACCCAGTCTCAAGCAGTTATTTATAGCAGTGTGAGAATGGATAAATATGGTATTCTCACCCCTCCTGTGGATGAAAGGACACAGGAACCAATCATAATTATAATTAGCCTGATGTTGTCTCCAGGCGTTTCAGAAAGCTCGTGTTGCAACTTGCATTTTTCTTTTCATAGTATGAAATCAGGTGGCTTATTTTAGAAGTTCTGAATTCAATTTGTGGTTATGTTCTATTTAATCTTCTTTTCTTTCCCAGGAAGACTTAAACCTCATTGCCCAAGGATGGAAGTGACCAGAGGGCATTCTAGTGAGTAAGATGGTTGGCTGATTTTTGCAGCATTAAAGCCTCTGAAATTTATTTAGACTTATTGTAAATGCAATTTCCGCAGGCTAATGTTGTGACTATACCATCCTCATAGGACCAGGATATGGCAAACATCAAAGAACAGGTTGATTGTTTAGATGGATATTAAGGCTTGAGTCATTCTACAAATATATATTGGTGATTCCTGTGTGCATTAGCCCTATTTTAAATGGCAATTCTTTCCTCTGGGTTCCATCCACTTATTTCTCCAACTCAGCAGAGGCCTCATGTGCCACTCAAGCTTCTCCAGTGTTGTAGCTGGGTATATGGTTTGGATTTTGGTCCCCTCCAAATCTCATGTTGAAATGCAACTTCCTATGTTAAAGGTGGGGCCTAGTGGGAGGTATTGGATCATGAAGGTGGGGATCCCTCATGAATTGCTTAGTGCCATTTTCATGGTAATGAGTGATTCTTACTCTGAGTTTACTTAAGATCTGGTTGTTTAAAAATGTGTGATATCTCCCCTCTCTCTTTCTCTTATTTGCTCTTGCCACGTGACATATATGCTCCCCTTTTGCCATGAGAAAAAGCTCCTTGAGGTCCCACCAGAAGGCAAGCAGATGCTGGGAACATTCTTCTTGTACAATCTACAGAACTGTGAACCAGTTAAACCTATTTTTAAAAATAAATTATCCAACCTCAGATACTTCTTTATAGCAGTGCAAAAACTGACTAACATAGCTGGGAACCACCTCAAGTGGCCAGTCTAAAAAAGAAAAGGATCCCCTCTCTATCTGTTGACTTTTTTTTTCCTGGTAATTCAACGAGGTATCTTGAAGGTACACTGTTGGGGCCTCCCTCTAAGTGTTAATGGACTTTAACTATGGGCCACTTGGCTGGTTACAAGTTAATTACTCTGCTTACGTTGGGGAAAGTACAAAAAAGCATTGAATTAGGAGAAGGAAGGCAAATCCTCCCACTCCCTTTTTTTCTCTTTCTCTGGGTCTCAATGTTACACAAAGACTCATGTGCTACAGACAACTGGAGACTTCTTTGTTTTGTTTTTCCCCAAAGGCAAAGCAGTGCACTTTGGTGTTTGTATTTTTCAAATGAGAAACTATAGGTCAAACCATCAAGACATGGTTAAGAGCATATGTCCATGCCTTTGCTTACCTTGTTTTTATAGGTCTGTAGTAAATTTGCTTTTTAAAAAATAGCAACATGATTTTATATAGAAATTCTAATAATAAAGTCTTGCTTTTTCAGTCTGGTGACAAGATGGCAGTTCTTACAAGCCTTGAGAAGACTAAACAAAGCTGACTGAGTAAAGGCTGATGAAGCCAAAAATGATGAACACTCTAGCTCTATGTTATGTATGTAGATGTGCTTTCACTAGAACTGATAATCTGGAGAAAATAACAGGATGTGGACCCAGAAAAAGATTTCCGGAATTTTTTGGTGGCTTGCAGCATTTGTCAGCTTGCCACTTTCAGATTTGGATGCTTCTGTATAATTTCCTTCCTTTTAGGTAGGGCTAGGTTTTCTTTTTTTCTAAGCTTTATTGAAGTATATTTGACATACAATGAATCATACATATGTAATCTATGTAATTTGACATGTTTTGACATATGTTTATACCATCACCATAATAATGATGCTAAATGTTTAAGTGACTTAAATTGAGGTAGTTTTATATTTTATGTACATAGATTTTACATCTATTAATCTGAAAGCCAGGTAACCCAGTTGAAGTAGAATTGCAGTTTTATAGGGAGAGGAGGAGAGGAATATATGTCCTTGTGCTATTGTTCAGATTAATGTTTTAGTCTTTAACTATGTGAATCTCACAGTTGGAATGATTGAAGATTGTTCTGTTTTTTTTATCTTTCTTGCTTAGGATCATTGGTTTAGTTTCATCCAGATAACTGTCAGAACAGTTCTTATGAAAGCTACTTTTGAAATCCTTGTGGTTTGTTGGTTAGTCAATGTTTGGAAGGAAGGGAGAGAAGTAGAAAAAAAAGAGGGAGAAAAGGAGAACAACAACAAAAGAAGCAAGGGTTTAAGGCAAAGAATGTGGAGTCTTGCTATCATGTTAAAAAAATCCTTTTATAAAGATAATATTCACCCCCCAAAGTTTCCTCATTGTGATCCTTCCTTCCAACCTCTCACTGCACATGACCATCACTGATCCATTTCTGTCACTCTAGATTAATTTGCATGTTCTATATTTTTATGTACATGGAATGCTACAGTATGAACTCTTTTTTTCTGATATCTTTCATCAGCATAATTATTCTGAGACTTATCCATGTTGTGTGTGTCAATAGTTCATTCATTCTCTTGTATGGTTATACTGCAGTTTGCTTGTCCATTCACCTCTTGACAGACTTTTGTGTATTTGCAGTTTTTGGCTATTACAAATGAAATTATAACTATAAACATTTATGTACAAATCTTCATATGGACATATACTTCTTTCATTTTTCATGGGTAAATACCTTGTGGTAGAATGAGAAGATCATATGATAGTTGTATGTTTAACTGCTAAGAAACTGTCAAACTGTTGTTGAAAGTAATTGCATCATTTAACATCTCCACTAGCAGTGTATGAGAGTTCAGTTGCTCCACATTCTCACCAGCACTTGGTATGGTTGGTCTTTTTATTTTAGAAATTCTAATATGTATATTGTGATACCAAATTGTAGCTTGAATTAACATTTTTCTAATTACTAATTACATTAAGCCTATTCTCAGGTGATTATTTCTCATCTGTATATTTTATTTGGCAGTATGTTTGTTGAAATTATTTGTTCATTTAAAAAATTAGGTTATTTGTATTCTTATTATTGAGTTTTGTGTAGTTTTTGCATTCTGAATACAAATACTTTATCAGATGTATAATTTTCCAATATTTTCTCAGTTTATGACTTGCCTTTTTATTCTCTTTATAGTGTTATTCAAAAAGCAAAGTTCTTAATTTGATGGATTCCAGTTTGCCATTTTTATTTTAAATAGAATGTGTTATTCAGTATGATATTGGCTGTGGGTTTGTAATAAATAGCTCTTATTATTTTGAGATGTTTATCGATACCTAGTTTATTGAGAGTTTTTAGCCTAAAGGGCTGTCGAATTTTGTTGAAGGCTTTTTCTGCATCTTTTGAGATAATCATGTGGTTTTTTTGTTTCTATTTATGTGACGGATTGCATTTATTGATTTGTGTATGTTGAACCAGCTGGCAAGGCTCCTTTTTTTTTTTTTTTTTTTTTTTTTTTTTACCAAAACTGGCAAATACACACAAGTTAACTGTAGCTGCCATTCCTGGTTTCCAGAACTCTCTTCCCTTTTACTCCTGAAATTTTCTTATTTTCTTTCAAGCTCACTCTGCATTTCAATTGATGCCAATTACATTTTATTCAGCATTACTGTGCATTTTGCTTTTGTGTTATTTTGTATCACTTTTTATGACATTTAGCATATGTTATATATTGAACAAATTAAGAAGCAATTAGTATTTTTCCTATTTACTGTCCAAATTGACACTGGAATGCTTACCAGTTTCATATATCAGATGGCCAAATGTCATATAATCATAAAGTATTGCAAGGAATGAGTGGGAATTTACATGCTGTGTGTGGGGTGGGGGTTGACAAGGGTGTTACCATTTAATATGTTGCTTTTGGTATATTATGGAGTATAGAAGTTTATGTGCATATAGTTATATACACTTGTGGTTTATATTATTTTGTTTAAATTAACCCCCATAAAATGGATAAATACATTTAAAACATTCCTCAAATTAAACAATGGAGTGAGACAATATGTGAGCTCATGAAAGCAGCAAGAGAATGGAAGAGATGATGTTTCTGCATTTAGAATGAGAGCTTCATCAGTTTTATTTTTAATCACTACCAGAAGTTAAGGTTGCTTTTCATTTTCTGTTTTGTTTTCTGAAAAGTATGGACTAGTATAATTGTGAGGTCTCTGAAATTGTTTTCGATGTGGCTTTCCCATTTACTTTCATCAGCAGTGGTATAATGTAATAGGCACAGAGCACATGTGGATCAGACTTGCAGGTTTTAATTCTGGTGCCACATTTTTCTAACTCGAAGACTTTAGTAAGTTCCTTAACTCCAATGTGCCTCAGTTTTAATCATCTTTACTAATATCCATTTCATAGGCTTCTTATGAGAATAAACTAATATCTACAGAGAGCTTTAAAAAGTGCATACTTTGTCTTCCCATCATAGAAGATATAAAGGTAAAGATAAGAAATTTTATGCAGAGTTGCATTGTAAAAGGAGATGCAATCTTTAAAAAGATTTTGAGGGTAATTCTTTAGGCCAGGTGACTTTCTCTGGAGGAAATAAAAATGATAGAGGAGAAACCTGGTTACAAGCTTAGAGAATTTGTTTCTAGAAAATACTAAAAGCTTTTGCTCAATTGAACATCTCTAGACCTTTTTTGAAAAAGATATAAACAAACTTTTGAAGGTAGTTCCTGAACTTCACACAGAATTAAGACTTTCTCAGTTAGCCAATTAAAAATAAATTCTAAGTGTGGTAAAATGCACAGAACATAAAATTTACCATTGTAACCTTTTTTTTTTTAAGTGTACAGTTCAATAGTGTTAAGTGTAAGGTTTGTTTCCGAGGATAAAACGAAGAAACTGAGGCCAGCACCAAAATAATCCAATGCAAGGGAATTTATTCAGGCTCCCGGATGAGGTTCTGTGGTCCAGACAGGAGGGACCAGAGAAGTCACACAGACTCCTCTCAGACAGGGGGTTTTATAGGGAGTGAAGCAGCTCGATTGGTTGTGGGAGAGCAAGACTGCTATTGGGTAAGTTACAAGTCTTGACGTAGGGCTTGGCCTGTTATTGGTTGGAATTACTTGCCAGCTATTGGTTGTTAAAACTTGACTGCTATAGGTTGTTAAAACTCAGCTGCTATTGGTTGTTAAGGCTTAGCTGCTATTGGTTGTTAGGGCTTAGCTGCTACTGGTTATTAAGAAGCTATGGTTGCAGCACCTTGTTTGCATACTGGGCTCTTTAAGAGAAGACCAGGCTGTGCGAGCAAGGGAGAGGGGAA
>CAUYQU010040041.1:0-26822 GCA_963574635.1 Cheracebus regulus | reverse complement strand
TCCACCCGGTGATGAAGTTTTTTCTGTTTCTTAGTTTTCCTTTGGCAGATGCCCGTTCCCCACAGAGCCGGACCTTCCTGGGTACACTGTGCTTGCTGTGAAACTCTCAGTCCTCAGTGCTTCCAATTGCTGTTTTCCTTGTGGGGATGGTACCAGCTGAGCCCGTCCAGCCCGTATACTCCGCACCGGGAAGCGCCGCACTGGGGCACCGGCAAAACAGGTGCACCGGCCAAAAGAGTCGCGCTGGTGACCCGTGTGGCTCCTCTGCCGGGAATCTCCCGGTCTGTGGGCAACAAAAATTCGTCGGAAAGTGCGACGTCCACTCGTTCTCTGCGCTTTCACTGGGGGCTACATTCCTGAGCTGTTGCTAATCGGCCATCTTGGAACTCTCTCCGATGCTGGTATTTTAGATTGAGGTGGTCGAAGAAGGCCTCACAGATATGCTACTTCATAGAGATGAGATAACAATTGATTAATGAACTTAATGAAGTGAGGCAGCTCAGACGTGTGAATATTTGAGACAAGAGTTGATATAGTTTGGATATTTGTCCCTGCCCAAATCTCATCTTGACATAGAATCCCCAGTGTTGGAGGTGGGGCCTGGTTGGGAGGTATTTAGATCATGGGGCAGTGGAGGGGGGAGTGGGAAGGGGGCTGGGCAGATTTCTCATGAATGGCTTGGGTAATCCCCTTGATAAGTGAGCTCTCGCTGCTCTCGCTCTGAGTTCATATGAGATCAGGTTGTTTAAAAGTATGTGCACCCTCCCCAGCCACTCTTTCTCCCCCTTGCTCCTGCTTTCGCCATATGATGTGCCTACTCCCCCTTCTCCTTCTAAGCTTACTGAGATCTCCCTAGAAGCCTCCCAACACCATGCTTTCTATAAACCCTACAGAACCTTTAGCCAATTAAACCTCTTTTCTTTATGAATTACCTAAGCTCAGATATTTCTTTATAGTAATGCAAGAACAGCCTAATACAGTAGTGTTCTAGACAAATGCGAGGGCTTAATTAAGAGTCACCAAGACTGGAGTTGAGTGTGTCAGGACTGAAGAGGAGAGGGTGAATAGTTAAGATGTAATAGTCTGAGGAAAAAATCCTGTAGGGAGCTATGAGCTTGAGTAGGAATTTAAATTTTTATTCTAAGTGTGATGGGAAGCCACAAAGCATTGGAATTACGTGATTAGACCTAATTGAAAAGAGTCACTAGTGAGAATAGATTACAGAGAGACAAGAGAGAGGAAGCAAAGCGACCTGTTATAATCCTATTGTCATCATTTTCTAGGGCTTTACTATCTACTATGATAGCCACAAGTCTCATGTGGCCATTAAAATCTACATTAATTAAAATTAAATAAAAATTAAAAATTCAGTTCTTCTGTTACACTGACAAGATTTCAAGTTATATGCCTACAGACAATCCACAACTTACAAGGGTTCAACTTGACAATTTTTTAACTTTATGGTGGTGTGAAAACAACAGGCATTGAGCTGAAACAGTACTTGGAATTTTGAATTTTGATCTTTTCTTGGGATACTGATATTCAGTAGGACACTCTCTCACAATGCCAATCAGCAGCAGAGAGCCACAGCTCCCAGTCAGCCACACAATCACGGGGGTAAACAACAGACAGTGGTACCCTACAGTGTACTGTATTCAATAAATTACCTGAGATATTTAACACTTTATTAAAAAAGAAGCTTTGTGTTCTATAATTTTCCCAACTGTAGGCTAATGTAAGTGTTCTGAGCATGTTAGGCTAGGCTAAGATATGGTGTTCAGAAGGTTAGGTGTATTAATCAGGAGTAGAAACAAGTTTGATCCTAGAGAAAATAAATGGAAGAGTAAGCCCAAATATCTTCTCAAATCACAGATGAAACATAATAAATCCATGTATATTCCAGTAATTACAATTTCAACTTAATATTCAGAAATTATCAAAAATTCTACTCAAATTGCTCCATTCTAAAAATGATTTTTATATTACCAGTTTCCATTTTGAAATATTTTACACATTTCAGTTTTTAAAAAATCAATTTTTATATCTAAGCAGTGACATGAGATTTTATACTGAATCTTTCCAAATCTTGAGGCCTTTCTAGAAGTGAAAAAGGGGATGGAGGGAGGGAAGAGTCCAAATTTTAACTCCTATCACCATACCACATTTCTGTATTTCTAAATGTTTTCTCCAACATCTCTGATTATTACATTTGGGTTAAGGTGGAGCTTTTTTAAGAGTCATATTATGGTAAGAGAGGTCATTTCTGCAGCTGCATTTCAGAAAATCAAATCCTGCAATAAGCAAGTTACTTTCTTTTTCTTTTTCTTTTCTTTTCTTTTTTTCCCAGTACTTGTCTCCATGATGAGGTCATGAAGAGAGTCCCAGTCTGGTGCTAGTTTGTTTGACTTTCTAATCTCCCTTTTTAACGAATAGAGACATGTCCCAAGCTTGGAGTGTTGCTGCACAGGCAGGCCACACTCTTGTGGCTCGTATTTAATAACATCATTGTGTTCTCATGTTTCATATTGATAGTAACTTTTGTACTTACCTTCTACTTATGGAACATTTTACTGGTTTTCCATTTAAGGACATAATGTTGATCTAAGATTTCCTTTTTAAATAAATAAATGTAAAAATGAGACATTAAAAAATATTAATTAAGGGCATTTGGAAATGGTAAGATTTTAAAAGGAAGAAATACATCTTAAAGAAATTTTATTATTGTTATTTTTGAGACAAGGTCTTACTCTCTCTCTGTTGCCCAGGCTGGAGTGCAGTGACACAGTCCCGGTTGACTGCAACCTTGACTTCCCCATCTCAAGCAATCCTACCACCACAGCCTCCCAAATAGCTGGGACCTCAGGTACACACCACAATGGCTGGCTAATTTTTGTATTTTTTTGTAGAGATGGGGTTTCACCATGTCATCCAGGCTGTAGTCAGACTCCTGAGCTTGAGCAGTCTGTCCACCCTGGTCTCGCCAAAGTGCTGGGATTACAGGTGTGAGCCAATGTACATGCAGAAATTTTATTAAGAGAAAGTCGGTGTCTTAGCAAGATGGTTCATTAATGCAGTACACATGGGTTATTTGTAAAGAGGAAGAGAGCAAGAACATTCTAGGACCTCTTTCTCCAAGTTTCATGACCTAGAGCATCATGTGTAAATAGCCAACATTACTGATATAATGAAACATAAATACTACACTGCAGTTAAATTTGATTTTCAAATTATATCACAAAATGTACTTATTTATGTATTTCTACCAAGTGCTCTTCTCTAAATCAGTGCATCATTATCTCTTTCTAACGAGTCTAATTTCAGGCTAGCTAGCTTTACCTCTGGGAATTACAGAAGTGATTTTAGAAATAAATGTCAAATAACTATTACTCCAGCTCTATTTCTCTGTAATTAGCCGAGTGTTTGCAACTAATAGACATAGCTAAAGGTTTTTATTATCTTTTTGTTCAGGTATCTGTTGTCACAAGAAGACTCACTCTGCTCTTTTTGTCTTGAAGCACCCCCTGTTTCTCCCTAAAACAGATTTATCATTTAACTCTCTATCATGTAGGACACATATTACCTCTATTTGGATCTTGTGCTTCCAGTTTCTCACTGGTTTAATGAATTCTGTACACTTAGAAGGCACACAAAGCCTAGGCTGGGGTACACATGTGGGGATCACACTGTAGGCTGTGAATGTAGACAAAAATCCTTTGTTGTGGGTGTGATCACTTTAACAATTGATGGATCAAAATCTGTTGTATTCGCAATAAGCAATGGCATATTTAAAATTTTTTTATCTCCATTTAAAAATTAGCCCTTATACATTTAGACTTTACCATATAAATTTTAAGTTCAGTTCTACTCTCAAGTCTCTAGAATTATGGCAAATGCTCTCAAAGATAATAGACTTTCTTGTACAGTTAACCAGCCTCCTTAGATAGGTATTCACAATCTCTTATCTGCAATTTCAAAATCCAAAAATGTCTGAAAAAGCAAAAATGTTTTTTATAACTCATTTGAATGCAAAAATTTACTTGAGATTTTTGGTGGCAAAACCTGACTGAACTGACATGAAGCTATTTACAGTTTTTATTTATCCCACTTAGCGTAAATATTCATAGGTTTACTGCAGAAATGTTGATGTGTTAGATTACTAAGTGTTGGCCCAGACCTTTGATGGGTATGTTTCAGAATATATAGCATAAGCACTGTATGCCTTTTTAAAAAATAAATAAATAAATGACACAGCTGGTCCAGAGTTTCTCATTAATAGTTGGGAACCCTTGTATAAATAAGAGTATGCATAAGAGATAAAGTGAGGCTACATATTTTCCTTTTCCTTTTTTTTCAGTCATTTTCTTCTTTTTCTCTTCCTTTTCCTCCCTCTCTCCTACTCATTCTCCTTCCTAACAGTAGCAGTAACCCAATAATCAATATCAAATGTGTGGATTTCTGTCCTTAGTAGAGTTTTAAATAACTTTAATAAGATCTGTAGTTCATAGTTTATAATAGAATCCATAACGGACAGAACCTTAAATAAACATTATTCTTTCCTAAAACCTCTCTGCTTTGTGTCTCCAAAAGGTCATTTTGAGTTATCATTGAAACCCCTTCATTTGATCATTTT
Organism: Cheracebus regulus; assembly: GCA_963574635.1. Taxonomy (NCBI): domain Eukaryota; kingdom Metazoa; phylum Chordata; class Mammalia; order Primates; family Pitheciidae; genus Cheracebus; species Cheracebus regulus. Next base: position 22,192 of record CAUYQU010040041.1, on the reverse strand, counting down.
ATTTTCTTCATTCTGAATTCCACATTGAGTAATTACCACACAGATTAGTAAACTTCTATGAAATTTATCTTCAGACTGATAGATTATGTAGAACAAGGCCATTGCCCTTATTTTATGCTCTATGAATCAGTATGAACATAAATTATAAATTTTGCTTTTTATCATTTACTGTAGCTTAGATTTTTCTGCTAATTTAACAAAGGCTAATTCTTAAAAGTAGTTTTAATAAAAGTAATTACAGGAGATAAGCTTATGCAGCCATCTTTGGTAATAACTAAGCACATAAAGCCCTTTCTAATGTGGGTTAATGAAGGCTAGTAAAACCTTACCTATTTGCTGTGAAAACATTTGTTTCTGATAATGGGACTCTAGGGCTTAAAATGAAAGGGAAAAAAATTGAACTTTAAAAATATAACCAATAACGAAGGATTTACTGTTTGAGATTAAAAGGGATATACAGTGTATGAACCTTGTTTGGATCCTCATTTCAACAAATACAATTTAAAAGCCAAACCTATTCTTAAATAATCAAGGCTCTCTAGAAGAGGTGGGTTTGGTGCAAAGTCACTTAGTCTCCTTTTCTTGTTAGTCTTCGTCTCTCTGTCCTTGGATGTCTCTTCTGTCTGCGTGTACTACTTTAGTACATTTCTCATGAAATTTCAGGGCTTTTAAAATACAATCTGTATGCTGACTATATCTAAATGTTTATGTCCACCCCATATATTCAGTTATCTACTTAGCATCTTCACTTGAATGTCTAATCAGCATTGCAAACATAACATACAAAATCAAACTCTGAAACTTTCCCTTCAAACTAACTCCTCTCACAGTCTTCTCTGTCATAGTTAATGGTAACTCTCTTCTGTCAATTTCTTAGGGCAAAGAGCATCAATATCAGCAAATACTTTTGGCCCTTCCTTGAAGATATTTCCAGAATCTGATCGCTTCCCAACTGTCCCACAGCTACCAGTTGGGGAGCTCAATGTCTCAATGTTTGTATGTTGAGAACCAAGGAAACTGATGGCGTAACTCATTCAGAGCCTGAAAACTTCTGGTCCTGGGGTTCTGCTGGTATAGGTCATGGAGTCTAAAGATGGGCAGATGTGCAGTTCTGATGTCCAAGGCAGTGGAAGAAAAGTTTGTTCCAGTGCTGAGAGAGAGACCAGTTCACCTTTTGTGTGTGTCCTATCCAGGCCCCCGACTAATTGGATGTTGCCTGCCAACATTGAGGAAAGATTTTTTCCACCCAGTCCACTCAGACTCACATACTAATCTCTGGAAACCCCCTCACAGACACACCCAAAATAATGCTTTACCAGGTTTATAGGTATTCCTTAATCCAGTCAATCTGATACCTAAAATTAAATCCACAAGTATACCTTTTGTCAGCTTGGCACTCATATGCATCTCCTCAAACCATAATTCATTTCCAAACAAAGACAATAACAAAATAATAGTTTTGTCTAGCATGATGCAACTATCCTGTGATTGTGATTATCAGAATTTTAGACTTCAGGGATTTTGAACTTTTGAGATTTTAACATTTGGAATTATGACTTTCAGGATTGTGTCTTTTGGGATTGTGATCCAGATGCTTTACTTTCTGCCCAGAATGTTCTTTCCTATATATATGCACATCTCACTCTCTCACCTCCTTTAGATCTTTCCTCAAATGACAAATTCTCAGTGAGGCCTTCCTCGATTGTTTTATTTTAAATGTCTACTCTCTGAGTTTCCTGATATTCCCTAGACCTTCTTCTTGAGTTATTTTCTTCCATCACATGTATTACCATATCATATTCTAGTTATTGTACTTATTTATTCATTGTCTTCTCCATAGGACCCATTATTTTTGTCTGGTTTATTCACTGCTGTATCTTCAGTGCTTAAAAGAGTGTCTGGCTCATAGTAAATACTCAGTGAATATTTATTAATTGATTGAATAAAAACCTAGCACCTATCAATACCTAGCACCTATCAATGTCTAGCACATAATAGTTATAATAAATATTTAAATAAATGAAGGAATTAATAATCTAGGTTGTGGATCATCCCATTCTCTTCCAATCTATTTGACTCTCTTCTGGTTTTGTTTCCTTTTTTATACTGCCCAGACCCTGTGATCCTTCCCCATGGTAACTCCTGCCACAATTCTCGAATCTCTTGCTGCAGTATCCTCCAAGAAAACCTTTGGCTTCTCTGTTCTTATTTGTTGGTTGCTAAATGCAACCAGGAAAAAGCTGAGGATCTGATCTCTGCCTCAAGGGACAGCCAAAAAGAGAATACCCAGGGACTGGTAATCTCATTATAAGATGATATATGATGCTATAGTACCTGAGCTCTGCAGCGCCAATTGTCCCTTTGCTTTGTTTAGGTTTCTAGTTTTGTAGACTTGAAAGGGCACCACTCAAAATAGCCCTTTGTTGAATAGTTCATTTTCTAAAATCAAGGATGAGCATAGTAAGGAAGTATTCAACTAGCTGATCTCTGAGTAATTAGGAAAGATAGGCATTAATTGCTTCTCTTAGAATTGATTAACACCATAGGAGTTATTAGAATTGTGGGTTAAAGCTTTATCCAAAAGCTGGGGGCAGTGACATGCCTATAGTTGCAGCTACTTGAGAGGATTGCTTAAGGCCAAGAGTTTGAGGATGCAATGTGCAATGATCATGCCTGTGAATAGCCACTGTACTCCAATCTGGTTAACATAGTGAGAACTTGACTCTAAAAAGCAACGAAAAAGCTTTATCCAAAGATGCAATGGTTCTTTAACATTATTGTGTGTGGGACTTACCTGGGGAGCTACAGATTCCTGAATACACACTGAAAGAAAGTCATTCTTTGAGGGTATATATCAGAAAATGGGCAGGTGTATGAAGCATGTCATGAGGACTACCTCACTAAGCCAGTGAATGAGGCCATGAGACAAGAACTCCTCCACCTAACTTATTTCCATCTCTACATATGCTTCTTTCCCTTTGACTTAGGCAGACCAGATGAAGTATTATTGGAAAGGTAATAATCACTCTTTAATCTTAGTCACTCTACCTGTTGCTTACCCACCTCCTCCTGTACCTTGAGACTTTCATGTTCTGACTGGTATTTACCACTTAGTGTCATCTCTTGTCTGCTCTTTCCCTTCTCTAGATAATCTACAGTGTTTGAACACCTCCTACTGTTTCTTGTCTCTCTCTTAATATAGGTTATTTCCTCTACCTGGAAGGCCTTAACTGTAACCTCCTATGTATACCTCTTCCCTCATCCCAACCTCAGAATCATTTCTAAAATCTTTCTTTCTGGTCTAACTAAATTCCCTTTTTTGAATCCCATGGTACTTTGAACCGTTATGACATTTAATATAATATATGCTGTAATCATTTATTTATCCTCTCACCTACTAGATGTTTTTAGTTGTGTGTGTATATATGTGTTTAATGTCTGGTACCATACCTATTCAACTTTTTATCCCAGACTAATGGTCCTGAAGTCTAAAGGCTTGTTGGTAGAATTCAGTCCTTGTGATTATAGGACCTTTTTCTTTCTGGTTGTTGGCTGGGATCCACTTTTGGCTCCTAGAGGCCACCCTTTGGTCCTTGCCATGTAGCCTACTGCATAGGCAGTTTGCAACATGAAAGGAATCTTGAGGGTAATCTCAGAATGCTGCTTACCCCACTAATTTAGTTTTACAGTATACAGGACAAATATGAATTTTACTTAATCTTTTGTGTTTTATCCATATTTGTTTCCTTTGTTTGCTGCCCATTAGACACATTGTTTTAGGATACCGCTGATTTTCCTAAGATATGTAGGCATACATATCTTACATATCTTAGGAAGATCAGCGGTATCCTAAAGCAATGATCTTAACACAAGTCTGTGAGTAGGGAGGAAAGTTGATGTAGAAGACAATACTCAACATCAAAATTCTGCCATTACATTGTTTTCTGTTAGTACCCTCCAGTTGGTGAACAGAAAGAACAAATGTGAAAGTAGAGATTTTCTCCCTGGTTTTACTTTTCTCCTAAGTTTAAATGATGCAGAGAGGGATTGAAGAATTCCAGAGTTTTTCTTCTTCTTCTTTGGAGCTGTCCTATGAAAGCAGGGAATAGGCATACATGATTTCTATTTAGATAAGTAGTTGACATGAACCAGAGGCCGAGAAAGGCAATTTAGAGTTGTGTTTATTTTAGTTTATCTTCTTTCACAAGGAAGGTATAATGGAAAAGTTGACAAATACTAAACATTGCTTCAAGTGCAACAAAAATATTTACATACACGCTGTTTCTACCTTGTGGCAATATCCAATTAAAACTTCACTGAGCTTTATCCCTTTTTCTTCCTAAAATCCCAATTCTTTCTTCGTTTTTTCTAACTAATATAGGCAATAATATGTCTTTCTCTACTACCTAATCTATAACTACTCCTAATGGAAAGAAATATTAATGTATTTTTTATTAGGGAGATGAGCCCTTAGTCTACAGCTTTAATAGTGCTTTTATTAGGAACAGCGCAAAGATATTGGAACCCTTTGCATTGTTGGTGGGGATGTAAAATGGTACAGCTACTATGAAAAACAATATTCCTGAATAAATTAAAAATAAAATTACTATATGATTTAGCAATTCCAGTTTTGGGTTTACAGTTGACCCTTAAGTTTTCGGGGGGTCAAAAGTTATATACGGATTTTCAACTGTGCAGAGGGTCAGTTATCCTAACCCCTGCATTATTCAAGGGTCAACTGTATATCCAAAATAATTCAAAGCAGGATCTCAAAGAGATATTTACATACCCATGTTCATCACAGCATTATTCATAATAGCCATAGCCAAGAACTAGAAACAACCCAAATATTAAACAGATGAATGGATACGGAAAATGTGGTACATATATATACAGTGAAGTAGTTTGAAGCCTTAAAAAAGAAGGAAATCCTGTCACGTGCTACAACATGGATGAACCTTGAGGACATTATGTGAAGCAAAATAAGTTAGTCACAAAAGGATAAATACTAAATGATTCCACTCATATGAAATATCTAAAATAGTCAATATCATAGAAACAGAAAGGACAAAGTTAGTTACCAAGGGCATGAGGAGGAAGGCGGGGAAATTGGTGTTTAACAGGTATAGAGTTTCAGTTTTACAATGTAAAGTTCCAGAGGTCCATTCAATAATGATGTGAATATATTTAACCCTACTGAACTATACACTTAAAAATGGTTAAAATAGTAAATTTAACATTAAGTAATTTTTACCACAATAAAAAAAATAGGAAAAGTTAACTTTTAAAAAACAAATGTACCATTTATTATTATTATTTCTTAAAAAGCAAGTGTTATTTGAAATTGTGGTGGCTTAGTGTCTTCTGTCAAAAAAATCCAGGCAGGTTCATGGAACAAAGAAAAGGATTGATTTTTTAGCTTTGGTTGGGTTTAGGTTTTTTTTCTTCTCCTTTTAACAGCTTTATTGAGGCATGTTTGACATATAATAAACTGTACATATTTAAAGTGTATAATTTGTTGAGTTTTGACATATGCATCCACCTATGAGATCATCATCACAATCAAAATAATGGACATATTTATCTTCTCCAAGCATTTCCACATTTCCTCATGCCTCTTTTTAATCTTTCCCACATGCCTCTCTGTAGGGCAGTATTATATTTAGGCAACCACTGATCTGCTTTCTGTAACTGTAAATTAGTTTGCATTTTTATAATTTTGTATAAATGTAATCATACAACATGTACGCTTGTTTCTGTCTTGCTTTCTTCATTTAGCATAATTATCTCAGATTTATCTATGTTGTCAAATGTATCAGTAATAATTTTTATTGATGATTAGTATTCCATTGTGAGGATACACTAAGATTCTTTTATCCATTCACCTGTTGATAGACATTTGCTTGTTTCCAGTTTTTAGCTATTACAAATAAAACTGCTATGAGCATTTGTGTACAGGTCTTTGTATGGACATATGCTTTAATTTCTTTTGGGTAAGCAATTTGGAATGGAATGGCTAGGTGGCATATTTAACTTTTTAAGAAACTATATTAACAGTTTTCCAAAGCATAGCATTTTACATTCCCACTAGCAATGTATGAGACTTCCAGTTTCTCTACATCTTTGTCAATACTTAGTATGCTTTGTCGACACATTGTGGTTAATCTTTTTAATCTTAGACATCCTCGTAGCTATGTAGCCATATCTCATTGTTTTACTTCCAGAATGGCTAATGATGTTGAGAATTATTTCATGTGCTCATTTGCCAGCCATGTATCTTCTCTGAGGTCCATTCAAATCTTAAAAACTGGATTTTTTTTTAAATTATATATTCTGGATATAAATCCTTTATCAGTTATGTGATCTGCAGTATTTTTTCTTAGTTTGTGATTCATTTTTTTTATCAGTTCTTTTCATATAGCAAAGGTTTTTAATTTTGATGAATTCCAGTTTATCAATTTTTTTTCTATTCTGGGTCATGCATTTGTTGTCATATCTATAAAAACATTGCCTAACTAAAGTCACCATGATTTTCTCCTAATTTTTTAATGCCATTCAAGGTCTTATTGTGCACAGAAAAGCTTATTGTAAATTATTTAAAAATGAATATTCTTATTACATTAAAAATTCTAAAAATCTAGGTCTTAAGATTTTTTTTTTTTTTTGACAGGGTCTTGCTGTGTTGTCCAGGCTGGAATGGTGTGGTGCCACTATAGCTCACTGCAGTCTCTACCTCCCAGGCCCAAGCAAACCTCCCATCACAACCTCCCAAGTAGCTGGAACTACAGGCATGCACCACCACATTCAGCTAATTTTTTTAAAAATTATTATTACTTGAAGAGATGAGGTCTTGCTGTATTGCCCAGGCTGGTCTTGAACTCCTGGGCTCAAGTGGTCCTCCCACCTTGGCTTCCCAAAGTGCTGGGATTACAGGCATAAACCACTGTACCTGGCTATAGTTCTTAAGCTTTTAAGGTCACTTAAATTATTTTATTGTATTTGTACATGCAGAAAATTTTAAGAGACCCTTTGATTGAGTATATAATCCAATTTTCAAATCTAGTCAATTCACATTCCATAAACGCTTAAACTGCATTCATACAATTAAAAGCAACTTTTTTAAGTATTTCATGTATCTAACTGACAAAAAAACCTTCCCAACCACCCAAATAAGTGTTCTAATGTATGAAGACTTATATAGTAAGACTTATGTATAGCAAACCTTTAAAGGTCTCTTATGATATTCCAGTGGCATTTTGTTTGTTTTAAAATACATGCCTCAACTATTTTTCTCATTACACTATTTTGGAATCATCAGGCTAATCTGTTATTCTAACTGACCTATTTCTCTTAGCTAAGATACTATATATGTACAGATTCTTTAATTTTAAAAAATACTAATATATGGGCTCACATCTCAAACTTTTCTATACTTAATTCTGAATTTTCCTGGATGAAAAGATACTTATAATTTTGGGGTTGCCTTCTCAACTCACTGTGGTTTCTTAATGACCAGTGATGTCCTTATCCAAGATGTTGAGTGAATCCATACTCAAAACTAGTGATATACACAGAGCTTCTATTTTATAGCTGCTTTGTTCTTGAAACAGTGTGTTCTGAAAATCCTATTCCTTTAGATTCCAGTTAAACATTCCTAATCAATCTGTCTCCAGACAGGTTATTTTATCACTTGATTGGATTTAGTTAATCTGTTTACTTTTTCATTCTGTTCTCAATCACTCGTATGTGCTTCCTGTGAGTGCCACAATCCTTCAGGATTAAAGACATCTGTTAGAATCCCTTTGTGGCTTTGTTTCTGTGGGCAGTTTTAAGGTCAGTCAGTAATACCTGTGTTAACCAAAAACATAATAATGGTTCTGGCTATGTGATAGAATTAATTTTTCTTATTTGAAATTTTTCCCAAAAACTTTCTGGTTATCATGTAGCACATACCTTTCAAGGGAATAAAAGTAAATAATATGGTTATGTTTATTGTAAAACATAACCTTTGTGATAGTAAAATAATGCCTGTCATATAGCAGTACTCCCATATTACCTAGTACTGTGTCTAAAGGAAACAATTGAAGCAATAAGCTTTAAAAATTTTTTGTAACTGATTCTTCCTCATCTGTTGGTTGTAGCTAGAAAAAATAATTGCTGAAAAATATGTAAGAGGTTACTTTTAACCTTTCCATTTTTTATTTATAGAAAGTAATTATATTTTAAAACCCAATTTAAAAAAAAAAAAAGTAAGTAAAAACAGTATCTTAAGATTTAAAACCTAGTCTGTCTCTTGCGCTTTCTATATATACACATGTAGAAACCCAGGTCCATAATTCCTTCCATGCCCTTTGGTAATAATAATGACTATGGTCACTTAAGTTTAAAACACAATGTCAATTCCCTAATTAAAAGTGCCTAGTCAGTATATTAATTAACATTTCAATGTCTATTCAGAGCTAAAACTTTTCCCTTCCCTGGGTAAGATTATCTATAGATGGAAGACTGTGTGATTAACTTCTCTTTTTGTTGCTTATCTCCTCACCCACTGGCAAGTTGATGCTGTGTCTGACCCCATCAGGATCTAAACTGGGGGAAGAAAGAGAGAAAGCAAGGCAAACAATTTTTGTTGTTGATGTTTTTACCAGACTCCTGTCGTGAAATTGCTTTACTGTTTTTGAACTTGATATGTGTTTAAGACTGGCACTTTTTCTTGTGTGTACTTTTGTGGGTTCTTCACAAACCTTCACTGGAAACTATACTACCTGTGACACCTCCAGAAATTTTTTCCTTCAACCAGCCAGGCTAACCCTTCTGGCCCTCAGCCTTGTTTTCATTCAGACCATTCCACAATAGAAATAATTCTAATTTTAATCCTTTCTCTTCCTCCTCCTCTTTCCCTTCTCTCCTTTTCCTCTCCTCCCCCTGCTCCTCCTCCCTTCTTTCTTTCACTTGGTGGTTCTCTGGTTACTGCAGGTAGAACTCAGGGTAGAATTTTTTAAACAGCTTTTTGAGATATACTTCACATACAATGAAACCTACCCTATAGAAAAATTCTTTTTAGTTTTTTAGAAACAATCTCACTCTGTCAATCAGGCTGGAGTACAGAAGCATGATCATAGCTCACTGTAACCTCAGATGCCTGGGCTCAAGTGAGCCTCCCTTTTCAGCCTCCTCAATAAGTAGGACTACAGTAGGCACGACCATGCCCGGCTAATTTTATTTTTTATAGAGACAAGGGTCTCCCTGTGTTGTCCAGGCTGGTCTTGAACTTCAGGCCTGAAGCAGTCCTCCTGCCTTGGCCTCCCAGATTGCTGGGATTACAGGCATAAGCCACTATGCCCAGCCTTCACCCTTATAAAGCATTATCTTTAGTGATTTTTAGAATTTTTGTGCAACCATTGCCACTATCTAAATTTTATGACATTTTAATCCTCTAGTAGGATTTTATATAGGTCCAGACTGGCCCTCTGTGTGGCCTTGCTTCCTGGCCTCTCTGCTACCCTGAGCAATGGAAGTACAGCTGGCTCTTGAGACATCATGCATCCTCACTCTTATGTGCCCTCTCTTGCCTACCTCTTGTTGCTGCCTCAGAGTGATAGGCAACGCCTTTAGATTCCTGAAGTGTGTATTAGGCACTGTCTGCTATGCCCTCCACTAACTCCAGAGAACATATATCAAGGACTCCCAGAGGTCCCACTGAAGCATCTTTCACTGGCTTAAGGTGAAAGGAAGGCACCTTTCTGCATCCCTCTCACTTTGGAGGAGACATGAAAATCAGCACACAACTCTCTTCAAAAAAATTCTTGTGCAATCTTCTCTCTACTCTTTATACCCTGAGTATAGGCTTTAGAGCTATCTAACCGGTTCTCAGACATATTACTTTGAAAATTTGCTACAGGGTAGTCTTTCTCACAAGTCATGCTGGTATCCGATTGCTAATAGTATCTGATGCCTATGTTGAAACTTCAAATTTATTAATATTTGTCATGTAGAAGATAATAGCTCATATATCTTTAGAAAGAAATGAAGCTTCTACTTTGTTCTCTTGAATAAATATGCTATTATATAATAAAGTCCATGAGAACCTAGAGACTTTGGTGCAGGCAGGGGATCTAAATAAATAATCACACTTCTCATACAATGAAGCAAAAACACTTTTGGCTTTTTTAAAGCAGCATCTTATATTTTCCTTTTAACTATTACATTGTGCATATAAGTATACACCCTGGAGGCAGACTTTGAGCATAAAATGTTTTAGTAAACATTTTAAAAAGAAAGTGAAAGGACAATACTGACCTCATTTATAGTTAGAATTGCTATTTTCAGTCAGGATTAAGTATCATCAATGTAAATTAAAAGAAAATAGTAGCTTGTCTTGTTGAGTAAACAAAGTCAACTTTTATCTAAAACAGATGTTTTTATAGGATAACTTTTAAACTCCTTATTTAGCTCCTTTTCTAAATCTGCTTCTCCCTTCCAATAGAGATATACTATATATGTTATGCTTAACTTGGCTTTGTCTGGGTAGAAATCTTATAAATCACTCTAAAGAACAATTTTCAAGCTGTGTCAATTTAGGACAATTTATATAGAAGGATTTTAACTTGTTACATTTTCCCCTTCCAACATAAAAAGAAAAAGGTTTATTAAGCCCCATAGAAAATCTTAAGTTTTATCAATATATCATTGACTTAATTGAATGCCGTTGGAAAAATTGACCTGACAAAAATTTCACCACAGACACTTTTCTGATCTTTTTTGAATTCACCTTCTGTAGAGTCATATTTCAAAGCATGTTCGCAAGCATAACCATTTCCCTTGTCATAGCCACCCTAAAATAACATTTGTTTGGTTACTATCCTTCCTGTGTTACAATAGAGAAACAGAGGTTTAAAGGTAAAATGACTTTCCCAGGGAAAATGGTGAGTTGCCAACAAAGCTGGGTCTGGAAATACTTAATTGCATTGAGTGCAAATTTGCAGTTATAGTATATATATTGGAGATGATAGAAATCAACTGAAGAATGGAAGAAATGTGTTCCATCTTATTATTCCCAACTTCTCCTACCATGGCTGTAGGGTCTCTTCTCTATTTCTCTCTGCTTTTACGTCTGAGATCGTTAAAATGAAGCCTGGAACTGAAATCTGAAAGGCCTTCAGTTCAGTCTGACTGCTTTGGTTTATGATCTGTATTTTGGTGCCTCCTAGTGCCCTGGGGTCTCTGCCTTCTTCCATGAATTGGTCACCCCCTCCATTCTCCAGTTCTGTGTCTGAGGTTGACTGTGTTGGGCTAGGGCACGTGGTTGTTTTGAGGGTTTTTCCCTCCAATTCCTTTACCTTCTATGAGTTGAATATTTAGATTGGTAGCCATATTGATAAATTAGGCAGACAGGGGTCTCATAGTCTGTCATCAATGATGTAGAGCTTTTACTACTGCAAGTACAATTAAGTTGCTGATGCATAGACCATCTATTATTTTTGTTTCCCAGGTAATATGCACGTGTCACTAGCTGAGGCCCTGGAGGTTCGGGGTGGACCACTTCAGGAGGAAGAAATATGGGCTGTATTAAATCAAAGTGCTGAAAGTCTCCAAGAATTATTCAGAAAAGGTAAGCTGCTGCTGCTGCTGCTATTGTTTCAGTATTGGGTAGCTACAGAAACATACAGGATCAGAGATCAGATTTTTGTTTCATTATTCTGGTGCCTTTGGCAGAGTATGCAAGGAATATTTTCATTATCTCTTTTAGGGCTGAAAAAGCTCAGATATTATCTACATTCATTTGAACTTCTTCTGTGTGCCCAATATTGCACCAGGCAGCAAAAGTGTAATGGTGATTGAAACCAAAACATTTCCTGTCAGTTTAGAGCTCACGGTTCAGTATGGAAAATAGCTATTAATAAAATATTTGGGCCAAGCGCAGTGGCTCACACCTGTAGTCCCAGCACTTTGGGAGGCTGAAGTTGGGGGAATCACCTGAGGTCAGGAGTTTGAGACTAGCTTGGCCAACATGGTGAAGCCCCATCTGTACTAAAAATACAAAAATTATCCAGGCATAGTGGCAGGCGCCTGTAATCCCAGCTACTCAGGAGGCTGAGGCAGGAGAATCGCTTGAATCCGGGAGGCAGAGGTTGCAGTTAGCCAAGATCATGCCACCGCTCTCCAGCCTGGGCGACAGAGTGAGACTCCATCTTAAAAAAATAAATAAAAAATAAATAAACTTTATATTTTTGTACACACATTTGTGCTGTATGAACAAATGTGAAAAATGCAGCCATGACAAGGGCTAAAAAGAGGTATTCAGAGACTCTCTGAGAACTTATAATGGGAAGATTTGACTTGGTCATGATGCAGAAAAGGAAGGCTTTCTTACATAAGTCACTCCTGTGCTAAGACCAAAAACGTTAACCAGGTGAAAGGGAGGGAAAAAAATTTGGTGGAGAGAATAATATGTGCATCCCTGTTACTCTAAATTAGAATAATATAGGGTCAATGAGTATTTTGGTGTTTTCCTGTAGAGGAAATCACTTGGTTCAAATGGTTGTGTGGCATTTTGGAGTCAGAAAAGTTAGAATCATCCTTTGATTGTCCAAAAATATTTCATATTATGTGAGAAGTTGCACATGAAGATGGTGTTTGTCATTCACAGCACATTACCAAAACTTATTTAGAATAGCAGGTGAAAAAAGCAAGTTTCGTCTAAAGAATCAGTCTCTAAAATTAATTTGAATGCATAAATTAGGCACAAAAAAAACTGACAGAAATAAGTAAGGATTGAGGGTAGCGATAGTTCTGAAAGTGTGATACCAGCAACATTAGCATCATTTGAAAACTTGTTAGATATGTAACAGTAAAACATGCATTAGAGACATACTGAATAAGAAACTCTGGGTGTGTAGCCCAGCAATTTGTGTTTTAACAAGCCCTCAAGGACATTCTGATCCCAGCAATTTGTGTTTTAACAAGCCCTCAAGGACATTCTGATGCATACCAAAGTTTGAGAACCATTTATAGGATAGAGTTGCTAAAGACCAGGAGCCATGAGAACCTTTTGGAAAGATGTAGCATGACTACTGATTGAGTACAGGAAGGTCTAGAGATAGAGGAAGAGTGTTTGAGGATAGGTGGTAAAGCTTTGTTGTTTTTGTTGTTGTTTTTTAAATTCAGAGACAGGACTGCGAGAAAACAATGTTAGGGCCCATGCATTAGTGCTATAACCTTTATGTTTGATGATCTTTAATTAGAGTTAGTATTAATTCAAAGAAAATTTATTCATTTTATCTAATATCACTTAACCAAAAATCTGGCTGTTTTAAATAAACATTATTGCTTTCAGAAAATTTTCAGAATGAAAAGTCTAGGCACTCCAGAGTATACAGAATGTAGCTATGCTCCAAAGGTGTTACTGAAGGAAAGGCATGTTGATGGCATTATTCAGTCAATTAATAATTGTCAATTAATATTTAAGAAATACCTTCTACTTGGGAGGTATTGTACGGAAGATCCAAATAAGTAGGTGTCACTATTGCCCGTAAGGGATTTATTCAGATAAAAGACACAAGTGCAAATTTACCACTTAAAACAGTGTGCCAAATGAGTGCCATAGACAATAAGTACTACGGATGTTCAGAGGAGGGAGAGAGAATACTTCTTTTTATTATCCTAATGGCAGGATTACTGCCCAGGCCATGACTCAGAGAATATAAAGCATCTTGCATACTCTAAGTACCTAAGGGTTTTTCTTTATTTCACATTTCATAATGTTTAATAGAGATCGAATGAATATAAAGATCTTGTCATTGAGAAGCAATTATTTCATAACATATTCACACAGTGTAATTAAGAGACCAGATGTATTATAAAATTAATTGTGAAGTAGTTGTGTCTTAAATACTATCCAATAAGACCTAGTTAGCATAAGGCCTCCAGTCTAATTCATAGAGTATTATTAGTAATACAGAAAAATTGAATTTTTTTTTGTCAGTTTGAAGATTACCAATTGTTATGATTACCAATTGGAAATTTCTGTTTATTTGGAGGAAACAAATGCTTATCTGATTTATCAGAATTTTATGATTTTTCATTCTTTGTATTTATTAACACGATATCTTTTGGTATATTTGATCACCCAATATCTTTTTGTCATAAGTTCTTCTCCTGAATCTTGTAATGAATTGAAATAAAAATAATTACTAGTTTTCTTATTTTATAGATGAATGGTGGTAGTCTCAGTTCTTTTGTAGACTCCTTATGCATAACACTGGGAGTGGTGGGGGGGAAAAAAGCAGGTAAAGTATAATGATCTCTACGAAGTTCGTTTTTTTAAAATGCTTTCTTGTCTAACAGAAAACCAAACACCGCATGTTTTCACTCACAAGTGGGTGTTGAACAATGAGAGCACATGGACACAGGGAGGGGAACATCACGCACCAGGGCCTGTTGAGGGGTGAGGGGCTAGGGGAGGGATAGCAGGGGGTGGGGGGATTGGGGAGGGATAACATTAGGAGCAATACCTAATGTAGATGACAGTGGGGATGGATGCAGCAAACCACCTTGACATGTGTATACCTATGTAACAGTCCTGCACGATCTGTCATATACCCCAGAACTTAAAATATAATTTTAAAAAATGCTTTCTTGTCAGTGGCTTTCCCCCCTTATCGTCTAGAACTTGTACATTGCTCCTGTTTGTTTTTCAGTATATGAGGGCAAGCATGCTGTTGACATTTCTATAAGAGGAGGCTGGAAATAAGCATTTCTACTGGGGTATGATTGAACAAAGGTCAAGAACATTATTGATTTCTTCATCTTTTTGAGCCTCCCAGTAATTTAAGGCTTTCCATTTTTAAAAGCAAAATTGCTATGGTTATTATTCATAGTAGAATGATATCTAAGTGTGGCCTTGTTGAAAGACATTATCTTCAAATGAATTTCTCTTCAGAGGAGGAGAAATATAAAACTTTTAATAATTCTGCAATTCTAAACATGTAGGTGATGGTGATGATGCAGGGTGGGTCTCCTTTTGGTCTAAGTTTCTCAGTTTTGTTGCCTTATGGTTACTAAAACATGCACTCTGTATGATTACCCTGAGAAATCATGAGATAGTATTCATGATCTATCTTTGTAAATATTCTGTAGTCATTAGAAAAGAATTGTACTTTTTATTCCTAGGCTGTAGCTTAAGCTTGTTAATGTTTATGCTTAAAAAAAATTTTTTTAGCTTTATTAGTCTGTATATTTCATCTGTCAAATTCCTAGGGATAGTTAAAACTTGCCACTATGATTATGTTTCTGTCTGTCTTCTTCTGTAGTTATATATTTTATAGAATTTTGTATGATACATGTGATGGCTAATGACTAATATAAATGGACAAGATATTTTATTAATAGAAAGTTCTTTTCTTTGTACAAGTCATTGCAGTGAATACTGTTATCTGCTCTTAATATTGCCCCTTTATTTTTGTTGCCACTTACCTGCCTTTTGTATCTCTAGTATAGCTTTCCTCCTTCATTTTCACATCCTCTGTGCTATAAGTTAGGTATTTTTGTGAATAGTAGATAGATAGATTTTATTTTCACCTAGCTGAAGAGTTGCTGTTCTTTAATTCGGAAGTTAATTGTAGTCATTGAAATAAAAGTTCTAGGGAAGTTTTACTAAGAATCTTCCTGTATTATGATTTCCCAGTTACATCCTTTCAGTTCATTTCTCCGCCCCCACCCCTACGCACTGCCCCGAATAGCTGGGATTACAGGCAGGTGCCACCACACCCAGCTACTTGTTTTTGTATTTTTAGTAGAGTTGGATTTTCACCATGTTGGCCAGGCTGGTCTCAAACTCCTGACCTCAGTGGATCCACCCGCCTCAGTCTCCAAAAGTGCTGAGATTATAAGCATGAGCCACCATGCCTTACCCACTTCATCTTTTTAACTGATTAAGAATCCTAGCTTATGTCAGAAAAACATATATACATTTAAGATTTTAGCTTTTATATCATGGATGAATTCACATAGGAGCTCAGTGTTCCTACATAATAAAAAAAATGCTATTTCTCCTGCTCTTTCTTAATAATCTTTAGAAGTGAGGTTATTGCTACCTTGGAAAACCTAGCTTACAACAATAGTAATTGTCCAAAACAGTATTTTTTTTTTTTTTAGTTATAGAACTGTTGCTCTCTGCAGAAATCAGCTCTTTTGAATCTTGAGGTTTTAGGGTGTTAGACTGATTAGTCAAAGGCAGAGACTCAATTTTCCTCACTTAGGCAAGGATATAAATCCCTTTATAAGTAATCACTTCTGGTTCCCTGTTTTATAAATAAAAGAATAACTAATGAAATGAGTCATTTCAATAAACAGTTAAAAAGATAATAAAGCATTTAATAAAGAGAAATATTAAAAACAAGCCAAGTTCATTGTCTACATTAAAAAGTTCCAAGAGATACCAGCAAGTGTCCTGTGAAAATTGAAAGACCATGTTGCATTTCTTATATTCTTTAGAAAACAAATTTGGATAAGGTTGTAGAGAACAAAGCATATATAATTATTTGGCTATGTTTCATTTTTATAAAGTCTTATAAGTAAAAATGACAAATTACCATAGAAAGCTAAGACAAATATCAAACTTTTCTCCACTCCTAAAAAAGTGCTTACAAATTAGAATTTATAGATAACTTTTAAAAATCTTATTAGGGAATAAATAATCTATTAAATAATATTGGCAAAATCTAGTGAACATTATGTTCTGTTTTTTATACAATTACTTTTATTGCATAAATACTTTCAGGAAAATTCTCTTGCTACTAAAAGGAAAAAAGTATGTATAAGAAATACCTACATAAACTTAGAACAACATATGTATTTTTTTATTTATAGAATCCAACTCTTAGAACTGAAAAGATTTTAATCTGTTCAGTCTAATAATTTTAGAGTTAAGGAAACAAAGCCCAGTTTAAATGACTTATAAGAGTTAATATTGGAAGAGCAGAAATAATGTAACTATTTTAAAGCAAGTCATTGTGAATTTATACCTATTTAGAGCTATTAAAACACTTCATGTATACCTAACAATGATGTTTAAAAACTGATAACACTCCTATAAATACAGGAGGTTTACAAAACCAGTATCAGGTGACATGATTCTACAGTTATTAAAAGAATAATAAGGGAAAATTTATGAACAAAGGCAACAACTTACATGAAATGGACACCTTAAAAGACACAAACTACCAAACCTCATTCAAGAAAAAAAATGGACAACCTGAATTGTCCTGTATCTATTATGATTATTGATTTTTTTTTTCTTTTTGGAGACAGAGTCTCACTTTGCCACCCAAGCTGAAGTGCAGTGGCATGATCTTGGCTAATTGTAACCTCTGCCTCCAGGTTCAAGCGATTCTCCTGCCTCAGCCTCCTAAGTAGCTGGGTCTACAGGTGCGTGCCACCATGCTCAGCTAACTTTTTTTTTTTTTGTATTTTTATTAGAGACATGGTTTCGACATGTTGGCCAAGCTGGTCTTAACTCCTGCCCTCAAGTGACCCACACACATCAGCCTTGCAAAGTGTTAGGATTACAGGCATGAGCCAGCACACTTGGCTAAGATGATTGAGTTTATATTTTAAAAATGCCCTATAGAGAATATTCCAGGCCCGTGTTGTTTCACTAGGGAATTCTACTAAAAATATAAGGAAGAAATAATAGCAATGCTATACAAACACTAATAGAACATTGAAAAGAAGGGTATACTTCCCAGCTCATTCTATGAGGGCAGCATTACTATAATTTCAAAATCAGACAAATAGAGAAAATAAAACTACAAATCAATACAATGAACATTGATGCATAAATTCTTAAGAAAACTTTAATAAATTGAATCCAACAATATATAAAAAAGATAGCACATCATGATCAAAGGAATCCTAAAAATGCAAGATTGGTTTAACATTCACAAATCAATCAAGAAAACTGACCATAGCAACAACTAAAAAAGGAAAACTATATTATCTTTTTAATAGAGGCAGAAGAAACATTTGGTAATATCCAATATTCATTTCAATCTTAAAAAGCTGTCAACTAGGGGCCAGGCATGGCAACTCACACCTGTAATCTCAGCACTTTGGGAGCCTGAGTCAGGAGAGATTGCTTGAGCCAAGGAGTTCATGACCAGCCTGCAAAACATGGTGAAACCCTGTCTCTACAAAAAAATTACAAAACCTGGTCAGGTATGGTGGCATACACCTATAGTACCAGCTATTTGAGAGGATGGCTTGAGCCCAGGAGGTTGCAGTGAGCCAAGATAGCATCACTGCACTCCAACCTGGGCAACAGAGTAAGACCCTGTCTCAAAAAAAAAAAAAGCTCTGATCTAGGAATGGAAAGGAACTACCTCAACCTAATAGAGGGTATCTACACATCATATTTACAGGTAAAACATTGGCTATTCCCCTAAGATCAGGAATAGGTCAAGGATATCTGCTCTCATTACTTATATTGAACATTATATTCTAAATTCTAACTAGTGCAAATAAAACAAGACAAAAGGCATCCAGATTAGAAAAACAGTAAAACTGTATGTATTTGAATATGACATGGTCTCTATAGAAAATCTGATAGAATCCAAAACTCAAACTCATAAGTATTTAATGAGTTGAAAGATACAAGATCAACATGCAAAAAACAACTGTTTTACCATTTAGAAATGGTAAAAAAAAATAAAAATAAAATATACAAAATTTAGAAATATGAAAAATTAGGAATAAACCTGACAAAACATATGAAGGCCTATGTAACAAAAACTAAAACACAATGCCGAGAGAAATTAACACCTAAATAGATAGAGAGCTATGCTGTGTTCCTGTATCAAAAGACTCAGTATTGTTCAGATGTCAGTTTCTCTAAATTGATCTCTAGATTCAGTGCAATTCCAACAGGTTATATGTTTTTGTAGCAATTGACAAGTGGATTTAAAAATTCATACGGAAATTCAGTGAACTTAGAGTAGCCAGAACAACTTTGAAAAAGAACAGGGTTTGAGGACTCTTACTACCTGATTTCAAAATTTATTATAAAGCTACAGTAATCAAAATAAACAACTAGAAGAGTTTAATATAATCCAGAAATAAACCTGCACCTATATGGCCAATTGATTTTCAAGAAAGAAGGGATGCTCTTTTCAATGAATGATGCTGTAACAACTGGATATCCATATACCAAAAATTAAAGTTCTAAAGGAGACAGTAATTGTGTCCCTGAGTTAAGCAGAGATGTCTTAAATATGGTAGTTCCATTTTTAGTTTTTTAAGGAACCTCCATACTGTTCTCCCTAGTGGCTGTAGTAATTTACATTCCCACCAACAATATGCAAGGGTTCCCCATTCTCCTCATACTTACCAACATTTATTATCGCCTTTCTTTTTTATACAAGTCATTTTAACTGGAGCGAGATTATATCTCACTGTAGTTTTAAATTTCTCTGGTAATTAGTGATTTTCAACATTTTTTTATATAACTGTTGGCCATTTGTATGTCTTCCTTTGAGAAATGTCCTTTCAGATCATTTGACCACTTTTTAATTGGGATACTTTGTTTTATTCCTCTTATACTGTGTTCCTTATATATTTTGGTTATTAATCCCGTATCAGATGGATAGTTTACAAAAATTTCTCCATTCTGTGGGTTGTCTTTGTGTTGTTTCCTTTCCTATGCAGAAGCTTTTTAGCTGGATGTGGTCCTATTTGTTCAATTTTGCTGTGAACAAAAATGGTTTGGTTGCCTGTGCTTCTGAATCTTACTCAAGAAATCTTTGTGTACACCAACGTCCTGGGGTTTTTTCCCAATATTTTTTTCTAGTAGCTTCATAGTTTCAGGTCTTATATTTAAGTCTTTAATCTATTTTGATTTGATTTTTGTATATGGCAAGAGATAGGGGTCTATCTTCATCCTTCGGCATATGGATATTCCGTTTTCCCAGCATGATTTATCGAAGAGAATGTTCACTGCAGCTTCTGCCTCCTGGGTATAAGCGATTCTCCCTGCCTCTGCCTCTCAAGTAGCTGGGATTACAGGTGCCCTCCACAACACCCAGCTAATGTTTGTATTTGTAGTAAAGACAGGTTTTTGCCATGTTGGCCAGGCTGATCTCAAACTCCTGATCTTAGGTGATCTGCCTGCCTGGGCCTCCCAAAGTGCTGGAATTACAGGTGTGAGCCACAGTGCCTGGCCTTTATCGCTGTTTTATAGGGTTTTGTTTTTGTTTTTTCATTTTGAAGCATGGTCTCCCTCTGTCACCCAGGTTGGAGTGCAGTGGCACGATCATGGCTCACTGCAGCCTCTGCCTCATAGGCTCAAGTGATCCTCCCACCTCAACCTCGTGAGGAGCTGGGACTACAGACATGCACCATGCTTGACTAATTTTTGTATTTGTTGGTAGAGAAGGGATTTTACCATGTTACCCAGGCTCGTCTCAAATTCCTAAGCCCAGACTATCTGCCCACCTCAGCCTCCCAAAGTGCTGGAATTATAGGCATAAGCCATTGCACCAGTCTGTTTTATAGTTTTAATTGTAGAGATCTTCTACTTCTTTAAGTTTATTCCTAGGTATTTTATCTGTGGCACTTGTAAATGGAATTACTTTCTTAATTTGTTGTCATATTGTTTACTATTGGTATAGAAATGCTACTAATTTTTGTATGTTGATTTTTGTGTTCTTTAACTTTACCGAATTTGTTTATCAGTTCCAATAATTTTCTGGTAGAGTGTTTAAGTTATTCTAAATACAAGATCATATCATTTGCAAACAAGAATTATTTGACTTCTTCTTTTCCAGTTTGGATGTCCTTTATTTCTCTAATTGCTCTAGCTAGAACTTCTAGCACTATTTTTAATAAAAGTAGTGGAAGTAGGCATCCTTATCTTGTTACAGATCTTAGAGGAAAGGCTTTCAGTTTTTTTTTCCATTCAGTATAGTACTAGCTGTGGGTCTGTCATATATGGCCTTCATCATGTTGAGGTATGTTCCTTCTATACTGTTTGTT
Source organism: Cheracebus regulus (assembly GCA_963574635.1). Lineage (NCBI taxonomy): Eukaryota > Metazoa > Chordata > Mammalia > Primates > Pitheciidae > Cheracebus > Cheracebus regulus. The sequence goes on along the minus strand of CAUYQU010040041.1, from coordinate 1,165 downwards.
GAGAGTTTTTATCATTAAAGTTGTATTGAATGCTTTTACAACATGTATTGAAATGATCTTATAGTTTTTGTCTTTTATTCTGTTGATGGGATATCTTCCATTTATTGATTTGCCTGTGTTGAACTATCCTTCCATCCCTGGGATGAATCCCACTTGAACATGATGAATGTCTTTTTACTGTGTTGTATATTGTTAATATTTTGTTGAGGATTTTTGCATTTCTATTTATCAGTAATATTGGCCTGTAGGTTTTTTTTTTTAATATGTTTTTGTCTGGTTTTTATATCAGGGTAATACTCATTCAGGGAATGAGTTTGGAAGTATTCCCACCTCCTTGATTTTTTTGGAATCATTTGAGTAGGATTGGTATTACTTTTTTAAATGTTTAGTAGAATTCAGCAGTGAAGCCATCAGGTCCTGGGCTTTTCTTTGATGGGAGACTTTTTATTACTTCTCTTATCTCATTACTTGTTATTGGTCTATTGTTATTTGGATTTCTTCATGGTTCAGTCTTGGTTGGGTATATGTTACTAGGAATTGATCCATGTCTTCTAGGTTTTCCAATTCATTGGGATATAGTTGCTCCTAGTAGTCTCTAATGATCCTTTGAATTTCTGTGGTATCGATTGTAATATCTCCTTTTTCATCACCACTTTTATTTATTTGGGTCTTGTCTCTTTTTTTCTTAGTCTGGCTAAAAGTTTGTCGATTTTGTTTATCTTTTCAAAAAAACTAATTAGCCAGATGCAGTGGCCCACATCCGTAGTCCAAGCTACACAGGAGGCTGAGGCAGGAGAATTGGATCAGCTGAGACTAGGAGTTTGAGGTTTCAGTACACTGTGATCACACCTGTGAATAGCCACTGTATTCTAGCCTGAGCAATATAGTGATGCACCATCTGTTAAAAACAAAAAGCAAAAAAAAAAAAAAAAAAAATCCAATTTTTTTATCTCAATTTTAATTATTTTTGCTCTGATCTTTATTTCTTCTACTAATTTTGGTTTTGGTTTGCTACGGCTTTCTCTCTTTTTTTTTTTATTGCATTTTAGGTTTTGGGGTACATGTGAAGAACATACAATATTGTTGCATAGGTACACATGTGGCAGTGTAATTTGTTGCCTTCCTCCCCTTCACCTATATCTGGCATTTCTCCCCATGCTATCTC
>CAUYQU010040040.1:0-10532 GCA_963574635.1 Cheracebus regulus | reverse complement strand
TACACTGTCAATATTAGACAGATCAACGAGATAGAAAATTAACAAGGATATCCAGGACTTGAACTCAGACCTGGAACAACTAGACTTAACAAATATTTACAGAACTCTCCTCCCACAAATCCACAAAACATACATTTTTCTCCGTATCACATTATACCTATTTTAAAAGTGACCACATAATTGGAAGTAAATCACTCCTCAGCAATTGCATAGCATATCACAGGTTTAGATAAAATATTGGTTGGCTGCTTATTTGTTATTTTCATCCCCTATTCCTTCCTGTCTCCATTGTTAAGCACAATTATTGGCATAAAAGAGGTTTTTAATACCCATTTTTCAACTGCATTCTAGCCTGGCCAATAAAACAAGAATCCCATTCTCTCTCCCTCTTTCTCTTCCTCTTTCTTTCTGTCTTTCATTCCTTTTTTCTTTCTTTTGCTGTTTCTTTCTTTCTCCTTTTCTCTCTTTTTCAAAAAAAAAAAAAAACATTTATTATCTCACAGTTACTATGCGTCAGGAATCTGGGTGTGGCTTAGGTGGGTTCCTCTGGCCCAGGTTGGCCCACAAGCTATGATCAAAGCCAGGGCTGCAGTCATCTTAAGGCTTGACTGCAGGAGCATTGCCTTCTAAGCTCTAATATGTGCCTGTTGTCAGGCCTCATGTCCTCCCTGGCTGTTGGCCAGGGACATGGGCTCGTTGCCTCATGGACCTTTTATGGGGAAGTTCAAAACATGGTAGCTGACTTCTCTCAGGAGAGAGGGCAAACAAGATGGAAGCGACAGTCTCACTCTGTTGCCCAGGCTGGAGTGCAGTGGTGCCATCTCGGCTCGCTGCAGCCCAGACTTCCCTGGTTCAAGTGAACCTCCCACCTCAGCTTCCCAAGTAGCTGGGACTCCAGGCACACGCCACCAGGCCTGGCTAGTTTATTTGTATTTTCTGTAGAGACAGGGTTTTGCCATGTTGCCCCGGCGAGTTTTTTTAGGGTTTTGTTTTGCTTTGCTTTTTTTGTTGCTTGTTTTTTGTTTTTGTTTTTCTTAGGAGCGGAGGTTTAATAGAAGAAAGAGAAGGGAGAACAGCTCTCTCTTTAGTGAGAGAGAGGGGCTTCTGAGAGGAAAGAACCTGCTTTGTTTCTTTAAGACAAAGTCTCACCATTTCCCAGGCTGGAGTGCAGTGATTTGATCATGGCTCACTGCAGCCTTGAATTCCTAGGCTCAAGAGATCCTCCTGCCTTAGCCTCCCAAGCAGCTGGGACTATAGGCTCACATCACCATATCTGGCTAATTTTAACATTTTTTTGTAGAGACAGGGTCTGAGTTTGCTGCTCAGGCTGGAAGCTACAGTTTTTTGTAACCAAATTGTGAAAATGACACCCTGTCAATTTTGCCATGTTCTTTGTGTCAGAAGGGAGTCATTAGGTCATACACTCAGGGGAGGGCATTATACAAAAGCATGAATGCCAGGAGGTGGAGATTCTTAGGACCAGCATAAAGGTTGCTAGTTGTGAGCCATTTTGACTTTAACTGAAATCCATTAATAATCCCTTGAATAACTGAGAATGATTCAAGCAGAGACAGTCTTTAGTAAATAGGATTCTTTTTTGTTAACCATAAATCTGGAGATGTAATGAAATGTTGCTGGTGTATATACTTAATAGCAATCCTAACTGACTGAAGACATTTGGTCATTGTTTGCTGGAATGCTGAGATTTTCAGGATTATGTTCAGGATTTTTAGGGGGCAAAGGAGAGGAAACAAAATTTATGAAATCTAGTTCATCCTGTAAAATCATAAAAGTGTCAGTAAAATTCTCTAAGAGACGTATTTTGAAAGTTCATAGCCAGAAGTGCTCAGGAATGGCTTTGTTTATAGGCAAGTAAGTCACTGGGCATCCTTGGAGACTTTCTTGTGTTATTGGCAAGGTCTACATTTTCCCATTGCTTTTCCAGAAAACTTGTGCTGCTCTGAGAATATCACCAAATTCCCACTTCAAATTAAAAGCCCTCATATAAAATTGATCCCCATCCTTTCATTTCCCTACCTTCATCTCTCACTGTACCCCAACAGGAGTTTTCTGTTTGCCACCTGAACTCAACTAGTGATCTCTCCCTACAGGGCCATCACCCAGCAATCACTTGAATTGATAATAGATTCTTTATATTGGCTCTATCAAGCCATGTTTTTCCCTTTCCGTCCTTTAAAAGTCACCTTCCAGACTAATTCTAGCAGATTTTTAATCAGAGAAATCTAATTAGACTTGAATTAAGATGCACACCAGGCCAGGCATCATGGCTAACACCTGTAATCTCAGCACTTTGGGAGTCTAGGGGTGGCGGGGGGGCGAATCACCTGAGGTTGGGAGTTCAAGACCGCCTGACCAACATGGAGAAATCTCTACTAAAAATACAAAATTAGTCAGGCATAGTGACACATGCCTTTAATCCCTGCTACCTGGGAGGCTGAGGCAGGAGAATTGCTGGAACCCAGGAGATGGAGGCTGCAGTGAGCTGAGATCATGCCATTGTACTCCAGTCTGGGCAACAAGAAAAAAAAATGCAGACCAGGGAGACCAGGGAGGAGATTGGGGGTTGTTATCAGATTGGGGTATTGAAATTTAAGATTTCAAAGATAGAGGATTTCAAGGTATAACAATAGAAATGGACTCGTAAATTGTGGTCAAAGTTGTTGGCAGCAAGGATGTCTATGTTCTTTAAGGGTAGACAATAGGATGTGTATTTGTCATCATGAAAAGTGTTGGGGTGAAGAGGAGCAAATGAATGAGAGTAACTAGCTGGGAGTGCAATATTCCGTCCATTCAATTCAGGAAGTGAAAAGTTGTATAAGAGATTTACAGTTTAAAAAGGTGGTGATGGCCAGACGAGGTGGCTCACACCTATAATCCTAGCACTTTGGGAAGAGGCCAGGGTATGCAGATCGCTTGAGTTCAGGCGTGCCAGAGCAGCCTGGGCAACATGACAAAACCCAATGTCTACAAAAAATACAAATATTAACCAGGCATGGTGATACGTTCCTGTAGTCCCATCTACTCCGGAGGCAGAGGTGGGAGAATCGCTTGAGCCTAGGAGGCAGAGGTTTCGGTCAGCTGAGATTTCACCACTTCACTTCACTCCAGCCTGGGTGACAGAGTGAAACCCTGTCTCAAAAATAAAATAAAATAAAATAAAATAAAATAAAAGGTCGCAGTGGCTAAGAGGAATACATGATAAGCCAGATTTTAATTAAAAACAAACAAACAAAAAAACACAAAAAACTTGATTTGAACTAGCTGAAAGAGACTTGCCTGTGTGAATTATCCTGGAAGTTACCCCCAGCTTCCATCTCCTGATGCCAAATCTACAACCTATAATCCTAAGTACAGATCACAGCCATCTTGAGCTCCTCTTAGGCAGGTGAGTAAACTTGCAACTCTGAGAAGTTTTTGGATAATAAAAATAATTGGTGCAAAATTACAATGTTAATATTTTTGTGCAGGTGTAGTAAGTTTGCAGTCTGTTATAGTTTCTGTGTTTTGTTCATGATTTGAGGTGTTTCATATGTTTTAAGAGAATCAGACAGATTTATGTTTTTAGGTGAAATACTTAGAAAGATATAGCTAATAAAGTTTGTAATCACTGTGTAAACATGATGGAATCTAATTAGTAAATTACAAATTTTGCCTAATTATGCATGTAAATGCTTCTTAAATACTGAGAAAGTTTGATTAGACTTTTATTAAGTGTTTGAAACATTACAGGGGAATAAATTTACTAGATGTGTGACTAGTTTGAAATTTCTAAGAGAATTTCATAAAGGTGTTGAATGTTTAGGAAGATGTAATACAATTCAGTAATTTAAATTTATAAGATGATTATTTATCAAAGTACAAGTAAGATGAGTGTTTTAAATTTCAAAACCATATTTGATTTATAAATTAAATGCCAATATTTGTAAGCTGAGCCCAAAATCTTCCAAAAACTAAGTTCTGGCCCAGCGCGGGGGTTCACACCTATAATCCCAGCACTTGGCAAGGCCAAGGCAGGTGGATCACGAGGTCGGTGGATCACGAGGTCAGTAGCTCGAGACCATCCTGGCCAGCGTAGTGAAACTTCATCTCTATTAAAAAAAAAATAATAAAAATGAAATAAAAATAAAAAACTAAGTTCTAAAATTTGCAGCCTTGGCCAGCCTCAGTGGCTCTCACCTTTAATCCTAGTACTTTGGGAGGCTGAGGTGTGAGGATTCCTTAAGCCCAGGTGTTTGAACCAGACTGGGCAACATGGAGAGACTGAATCTGTAAAAATAAAAAATACAATTAAATAAATAAAATGTGTAGCCGTAATAACTGAATGTTAAAACAAAGATACCTGGTCCGGAGCAGTGGCTCACGCCTGTAATCCCCGCACTCTGGGAGGCCGAGGCAGGTGAACCACTAAGTCAGGAGTTCCAGACCAGCCTAGCCAACATAGGGAAGCCACATCTCTACTAAAAATACAAAAATGGCTGGGGGTGGTTGCTCATGCCTGTAATCCCAGCCCTTGGGAGGCTGAGGCTGGCGGATTGCCTGAGCTCAGGAGTTTGCAACCAGCCTGGGCAACCTCACAAAACTCCGTCTCTACTAAAATACAAAAAATCAGCCGGGCAGCTGGGCATGGTGGCGTGTGCCTGTAGTCCCAGCTACTCGGGAGGCTGAAGCAAGAGAATTGCTTGAACCAGAGAGGCGGAGGTCGCAGTGAGCTGAGATCGCACCACTGCACTCCAGCCTGAGCGACAGAGCGAGATTCTGTCTTTAAATAAATAAATAAAATAAAATAATACAAAAATTAGGTGGATGTGGTGGCGTGCACCTGTAGTCCCAGCTGTTCAAGAGGCTGAGGCAGGAGAATCGCTTGGACTCAGGAGGCAGAGGTTGCAGTGAGCTGAGATAGCACCTTTGCACTCCAGCCTGGGTGGCAGAGCAAGACTCCAGCTTAAAAAAACAAACAATAACAAAGATACCTATAAAATGTCTAACAACATGTATTGGTTCCATAAATTATGATTCATCAGTATCATGGAATGAGTAACTTAACAGTAATGTGGCATAATCAACATGGACAATATTTGATTTTTATTTATTTATTTATTTGTTTTTTTGAGTTGGAGTCTTGCTTTTTCGCCCAGGCTAGAGTGCAATGGCCGGATCTTGGCTCACTGCAACCTCCACCTCCCGGGTTCAAGCAATTCTACTGCCTCAGCCTACCGAGTAGCTGGGATTATAGGCACCTGCCACCATACCCAGCTAATTTTTGTATTTTTAGTAGAGATGGGGTTTCACCATGTTGGCCAGGCTGGCCTCAAACTGCTGATCTCAAGTGATCCACTCGCCTTGGCCTCCCAAACTGCTAGGATTACAAGCATGAGCCACCATGCCTGGCCAATTTTTTTTTAAGTAAGAAAAAAAAGGAGCATGTGGATGATAATACTATTTTAAAAATATATGTCTAGATCTATGTACAAATATACATCAGAGAAAAAACTAGATAGACTGGCATAAAAGTATAAGTGGTTACCAGTTGGTACAGGTAGTGTGAGTGTGCCTATGGATACTTTCTTTTTTCTTTTTTGCATTTGACATATATACTTACACTAGAAAAAAATATTTTTCTTTTTTCTTTTTTTTTGAGATGGAGTCTTGCTCTCATCCAGGCTGGAGTGTAGTGGCACCATCCTGGCTCACTGCAGCCTCTGCCTCCCAGGTTCAAGCAATTCTCGTGCCTCAGCCTCCCAAGTAGCTGGGACTACAGGTGTGCACCACCATTATTTTCTTTCTTTTTTGAGATGGAGTTTTGCTCTTGTTGCCCAGGCCGGAGTGCAATGGTACAATTTCGGCTCACGGCAACCTCCACCTCCCAGGTTCGAGTGATTCTCCTGCCTCAGCCTCCCCAGTAGCTGGCACTACAGGCATGTGCCACCATGCCTGGCTAATTTTGTATCTTTAATAGAGATGGGGTTTCACCATGTTGGCCAGGCTGGTCTTGAACTCCCAACCTCAGGTGATTCACCCCACCTCAGCCTCCCAAAGTGCTGGGATTACAGGCGTGAGCCACCACTCCCTGCTTTTTCTTTTTTGAGATGGAGTTTCGCTCTTGTTGCCCAGGCTGGATTACAATGACGCGATCTCAGCTCACTGCAACCTCCGCTTCCTGGGTTCAAGAAATTTTCCTACCCTAGCCTCCCAAGTAGCTGGGATTACAGGTGTGTGTCACCACACCCCACTAATTTTGTATTTTTAGTAGAGATGAGGTTTCTCCATGTTGGTCAGGCTGGTCTCGGACTCCTGACCTCAGGTGATCTGCCCACCTCAGCCTGTCAAAATGCTGGGATTACAGGTGTGAGCCACTGTGCCCGGCCCATTTTTGTATTTTTAATAGAGATGGGGGTTTCACTACGTAGGCCAGGCTGGCCTCAAACTCCTGACCTCAAGTGATTCGCCTGTCTCAGCTTCCCAAAGTGCTGGGATGACAGGCGTAAGCCACCATGCCTGGCCAAGAATATTACTTTTAATAGAGAAAAAATAGGTAATGATCATTAAGTAGCATTGAAGAACTAGAAGAATGCTAACATTCTAGGCTTCATCATATATGGAATTGGGGGAATTAAGAATTTCTTGCAGCTGCTCCCTCTGTAGCATTTAAAACAGCTACAGAGGAAGCAGTTTCCTTGGATTAAAGCCAGGTTTCTAAGGGCCATAGTGAAGGGAATGTTTTTATGGGAAATTGGCCGCACTTTTCACTGTGACCCTAGTATGCCTGGCACATGCTTTTATCAAAGCCTCTGTAACACTTCGGTGCAAATATTTATGTGACTGTCAAGCAATATTACATTATGTACCTTTGGGTATAAAGAATAACTATTTCTCTTATTGCCTCTACACTGTTAAAGTGCAGATCCTGATTTGAAGACCCTTACCCCCTAAAATAAAAATCCTGAAAATACATCCTTATCAGATTGCCACAGTGATTTGAAAATGTCCCAATTGAAGTAATCCTTTTTAGTGAAAATGTTATCTCCAAAAACTGCATTCTGGAGCTCTACTCATTCTCAAGAATGACAAAAAGATGGTCATTGTTGAAACAGAGTGATGGATACCTGTATCATTATATTATTCTCTCTATTATTGTGTATGTTTTAAAATTTCCATATTAAATAGGTTTTTTTTTTTTTTTTGTCAAGGGCCGTGGCTCATGCCTGTAATCTCTGCATTTTGGGAGGTCAAGGTGGGAGGACCACTTGAGGCCAGAAGTTCAAGATCAGCCTGGACAACACATAAGACTTCATCTCTACCAAAAAAGCATAAATAAATAAATTAGTCCGGTGTGGTGGTGTGGGTCTGTAGTCCTTCCTACTCAGGAGGCTGAGGCAGGAGGATTGCTTGAGCTCAGGAGTTCAAGGCTACACTGAGCTGTGATCACACCTCTGCACTTCAACATGGTGGATAATGCAAGACCCTGGCTCAAAACAAAACAAAACTTTTTTTTAGAAACTTGTCAATATCCTCTGGTGGAAAAACAACAACAAAAACAAAAACAGAAATAAAATAAGATAAAATTAAAAGAAGAAAATTGTCAATAAATTCAACCAGTGATGCAATTAATATTTATTGATTTATGAGCACATGCTGTGCGCAGTCATTGTGTTGAGGTCTAGGAATACAAGTGTGAATCACATTTGGAGGATGAGTGCAGGTAACAGTGGGACAAACATAGAGGCTAAGAGCTGTAGTACTGTGAGACAGACAGAAGAGAGAAACGAGAGGATGTGCCTGAGTCACACGTGGCGAGGGGGTAGTGATAGAGTGGTCAGGGACGAATCTAGAAGGTGAATCAGAGTTGGTTACACAGACTGGGTGGGGCAAGGGAGATAGTGAAAACGGGGCATGGGTCATTCCAGACACAAATACAAGTATCAAGACATGGAAACAAGAAAGAACACTATGAGTTTGGAGTTCTGGTTCACTGGGACTCTCACTTGGGTTTATGTGGAGGAGTGGTGGCTATGCAAGTAGGGTACAGACTAAGCTGTTGTTACAAAGAGGCCCCAGGCACCATGGATTAAATGAGAGCGAACTTTATTTCTCTTAAGCAGCAGTCTAGAGGGATGTAGGTAGTCCAGGCTTTTGGAGTTGCTCATGCAAATCGAATGCCTTCTATACTGTTGTTCCACCATACCCTAGGGTGCTGTTCATGTATGTATTGTCAAAATGGGATTACTGTCACATCCATGTCCCAGCTCAAAGGAGGGAAAAAGCAAACTTAGAAAAAGCCTAGTGTGACCAGAGAGTGTAGTACAGTCATGTGTTGCATAACAGCATTTTGGTCAAGATGGACAGTGATCCTATGAGATTATAGTTCTGTTTTTCTACTGTACCTTTTCAATATTTCATATGTTTAGATATACAAATACCTACCACTATGTTACAACTGCCTATAGTATTCAGTACAGTACATGTCATATAGGTTTGTAGCATAGAAGCAACAGGCTACACCACATATGCAGTAGGTTAATATTTAGGTTTGTGTAAGTACACACTGATGTTTGCACAACAATGAAATTGCTTAGCAATGCATTTCTTAGAACTTATCCCTATTAAGTGACACACGATTATATTTATAAAATGCCATGTAAGTCCAAAAAGATGTTTTGTCTGCTTGTAGGATATAAATTCTATATAGATATGTTAACTCTCTTCTTGTTAATTAGTTGTTCAAACCTTTATGTCTTTAGTTATTATTGACAGTGTCAAAAGAGCCAACTCGTCCTTACCACAGATATCTCCAACTTCGTAACTTGTCTTCTTTCCATGAACTCCCTTTTTTGACTTTTTTTTTGAGACGGAGTCTCATTCTGTTGCCAGGCTGGAGTGCAGTGGCCCAATCCCGGCTCACTTCAACCTCCTCTCAAGTTCAAGCTATTCTCCTGTCTCAGCCTCCCAAGTAGCTGGGACTACAGGCATGCACCGCCACGCCCAGCTGTATTTTTAGTAGAGACAGGGTTTCACCATGTTGGCCAGGATGGTTTCGATCTCCTGACCTCATGATCCACCCCCCTCACCCTCCCAAAGTGCTGGGACTACAGGCGTAAGCCACCTCACTCAGTCTCTTTTGGCTTTCTGAATCATCCATCTCTCCCTGCTTCAAAGTTTAGGCTACTATTAGACTTCTTTGGAACGGAAAAAATACCCAACCTATGGGATTGTTATTAGTATTAAGTGAAACAAAGATCGTAATGTTTGGCACATGTTAGGAACTCAAGTGGTGGCAATTGTTATTCTGAGCCATAATGGTTGAAAGCAAAGGTTTTGGATATGAGCCAATTTGAATTCTAATCACATTCAGCTTCTTTCTTACTGGCTCTGAGACTTTAGGTAGGTCACCCTAACAGCTCTGAGCCTCAGATTTCTAATGGAAAAATCAGTTCCATCTCACTCCTAAGGCCATGAGTCAGAGATGACCAGTTTGCATTTTGGTGTATTGTCTTCCAATTATTTGAGTAGGCATATACATAATTTCTAAAAATTTAGCGACTGTCATGTTACATAGTTTGTACCCTTTTTTAACCTTAAACTTTTTGAAAGCATAATTTTCAACAGCTCCCATTTTTGTGTTAACTTCTAAGTTACCCATGCTAAATATTTTTTGTAAAAGTAAAATATCAATTGAAATCTACTTAATATATCAATTAATGCCTATAGATGAAGCAAATGAATTAATTTCTATTGATTTTGAAATCTATACATGAAGGACTGAATTGTGTCCCCCTAAAAAAGATATTTTTGAGGTCCTAACCCCCTGTTCCTCAGAATGTGACCTTATTTGGAGATGGCTCTTTACAGAGGTAATCAAGTTATGAGATCACTGGGTGGGTCCCATCCAATATGACCGATATCGTTACAAAAGGGGCAAATTCAAACACAGTGCTAGACAAACACGCATACAGGGAGACTGCCACTTGAGCTTGAAGGCAGAGGTCGGGGTGATGTAGCTGAGCACCAAAGATTGCCTGCAAACCACCAGAAGCCAGCACAAGGCTTGGAGCAGATTCTCCATAACAGCCCTTGGACATAACCAACCCTGCCAACACGTGGATCTTGGACTTCTAGCCTCCAGAACTGTGAGACAATCAAGTTCTCTTGTTTAACTCCACCCCAACCCTCACTTTGTGGTACTTTGTTATGGCAGCCCTAGCAAACTAATACATTATCTGTTGCCAATAATTCTTTTTTTTTTTTTTTTTGAGATGGCATTCAATCTTGTTGCTCAGGCTGGAGTACAATGGATTGATCTCGGCTCACTGCAACCTCTGCCTCCTGGGTTCAAGCGATTCTCCTGCCTCAGCCTCCTCCCGAGTCGCTGGGATTACAGGAGGCCACAACGATGCCCAGCTAGTTTCATATTTTTAGTAGAGATGGGGTTTCCTCCACGTTAGTCAGGCTGGTCTCGAACTCCTGACCTCAGGTGATCTGCTCTCCTCAGCCTCCCAAAGTGCTGGGATTACAGG
>CAUYQU010040038.1:0-20685 GCA_963574635.1 Cheracebus regulus | reverse complement strand
CCCGTGTGGCTCCTCTGCTGGCAATCTCCTGGTCTGTGGGCAACAAAAATTCGTCGGAAAGTGCGGCGTCCACTCGTTCTCTGTGCTTTCACTGGGAGCTACATTCCTTAGCTGTTGCTAATCGGCCATCTTGGATCTCTCTCGGTTTTTCACATCTCAATTTTATTCAGTTCAGTTCTGATTTTGGTTATTTCTTGACTTTTGATAGCTTTGGGTTTGGTTTGCTCTTGTTTTTCTTCTCCTCAAGGTGTGATATTAGGCTGTTAATTTGAGATGTTACCAACGTTTTTATGTGGGCATTTATATTTATAATATTTCCTTTTAATATTGCTTTAGCTGTGTCCTAGAGATTTTGGTATGTTGTAGTATTATTCTCATTAGTTTCAAGTAACTTCGTGATTTCTACCTTAATTTCATTTTCATTCAAGTGAAGATTGCTTTATTTGTATGTAATTGTATGGTTTTGAGAGAGATTCTTGGTATTGATTTCTATTTTTATTGCACTGTGGAGAGTATGGTTAGTGTGATTTCATTTTTTTTTCAAATTTTCTGAGTATTTTTTTATGGCTGATTGGTTGATTTTAGAGCATGTGCTAAGTGCACATGAGAAGAATGTATATTCTGTTTTCTTAGAGAAGAAATTTCTGTAGATGCTTCTGAGGTTTCTTTGGTCAAGTGTCAAGTCTTGTCCTGAATATCTTTGTGTTCGGCCTCAAAGATCTGTCTAACACTGTCAGGTGGAGTGTTAAAGTCTCCCATTGTTTTGCTATGGATGCTACTTGGAACTTTATGAATCTGGGTGCTCTTGTATTGGGTATACCTATATTTAGGATAGTTAAGTCTTGTTGAATTGAGCCATTTATTAAAATACAATGTCTTTCGTTGTCTCTTTTGATGGTCATTAATTTACAGTTTCTTTTATCTGAAATTAGAATAGTAACCCCTGCTTTTTTTTTTTTTTCTTTTCATTTTTGCAGTAGATTTTTCTCTATTTCTTTACTTTGAGCCTATGGGTGTCATTGCATGTGAAGTGGATCTCTTTATGACAGCATACTGTTGGTTCTTGTTTCTTACCCCTCTGTACCTTTTAAATGGGGCAGTTAGCCCATTTAAATTCAAGGCTAATATTGATCCTGCCTTTGTGTTATAAGCTAGTTATTATGTAGACTTAATTCTGTAGTTGCTTTATCATGTCAATGGTCTATGCATTTAATTGTGTTTTTGTGGTAGCCAGTAACTGTCTTCCATTTTCATATTTAGGACTCTCTTAAGGACCTCTTATAAGGTTGGCCTGGTGGTAAAAAATTCCTTTAGCATTTGCTTGTCTGAAAAGGATCTTATTTCTTCTTCACGTATCAAGCTTAGTTTGGCAAGATATGAAATTCTTGGTTGAAGATTTTTTTTTTTTTTTTAAGAATGCTGCATATAGGTCCCCAGTTCCTTCTGTCTTTTAGGATTTCTGCTGAAACTTATACTGTTAGCCTGATGGTGTTCCCTTTGTAGTTTGCTCGCCTCTTCTCTCTAACTGCCTTTTATATATTTCCTTTCATTTTGACCTTGGAAAATCTGCTTACTATGTGTCTTGGAGATGTTCAATTTGTATAGTATCTCACAGAAGTTGTCTGCATTTATTAAATTTGAACCTTGCCTCTCTAGTGAGGTTAAAATTTTCATGAACAATGTCCTCAAATATGTATCCAAAGTTGTTTGTTTTATCTCCCTCTCATTCAGAGATTCCAAAGAGTCTTAGTTTAGGTCTCTTTACATAATTCCATATTTCTAAGAGATTTGTTCATTTTTTTCATTTTTTTTTTATGACTGTTGATTCTGGAACCAGTCTTTGGTCTCTGCGATTTTTCTTGAGCTTGTTCTATTCTGCTGTTAATACTTGAGATTGTATTATAAAATTATTCCAGTATGTTTTTCAGCTCTATAAGATCAGTCTGGTTCTTTCTTAAATATATATATTTTTTGTCTTTCATCTCCTGTATTATTTTCCGATAGGTTCTTTGCAGAACAGTTGTTGTTTTGTTACATATGTAAATTCTTTTGTGGTGATTTTTGAGATTTTGGTGCACCCATCACCTAAGCAGTGTGCACTGTACCCACTGTGTAGTCTTTTATCTCTCACTGCCCTTCCCTGAGTCCCCAAAGTCCATTGTATCATTCTTATTCCTTTGCGTTATAAGCTAGCTTAGCTTACAATTATGAATGAGAACATACAATGTTTGGTTTTCCATTCCCGAGTTACTTCACTTAGAATAATTGTCCTCAACTCCATCCAGGTTGCTGCAAATGCCATTATTTTGTTTCTTTTTATGGCTGAGTAGTATTCCATGGTGGGTGTGTATATATATATATATCACATTTCCTTTATCCACTCATTGGTTGATGGGCATTTGGACTTGCTCCATATTTTTGCAATTGTGACTTACATTGTTATATGCATGTGTATGCAAGTATCTTTTTAATATAATTATATAATAACATCTTTTTGTCTGGCTGGACATCCTGAAATGGAATTGAATCAAATGGTAGATATACTTTAAGTCCTTCAGGGAATCTCCATACAGTTTTTTAATAGCGGTTGTACTAGTTTACAGTCCCAACAGCAGTGTAAAATTATTCCCATTTCACCACATCCATGCAAACATCTATTATTATTTTTATTTTTTAATTGTGGCCATTCTTGCAGGAGTAAAGTGCTATTGCATTGTGGTTTTAATTTGCATTTCCCTGATAATTAGTGATGTTGAGTCATTTTTCATATTTTTGGGGCAATGTGTATATTTGAGAATTGTCTTTTCATGTCCTTAGCCCACATTTTGATGGGATTATCATTACTATTACTACTATTACTATTATCATTACTTTGCTCATTTGTTTGAGTTTCTTGTAGATTCTGGACATTAGTTCTTTGTAGGATGCATAGTTTGCAAAGACTTTCTTACACTCTGTGGGTTATCTGTTTAGTCTTCTGATTATGTCTTTTGCTGTGAAGAAGCTTTTCAGTTTAATTAAGTCTCATCTACTTATGTTTGTTTTTGTTGCCTCTGCAACAAAACTTGGTCTTGGTTCTTGGTCATAAAGTCTTTGGCTAAATTAATGTCTAGAAAAGTTTTTCTGATGTTATATTCTAGAATGTTTATGTTTTCAGGTCTTAGATTTAAGTCTTTGATACATCTTGAGTTGTATTTTGTGAGAGATGCGGATCCAGTTTCATTCTTCTACATGTGGCTTGCCAATTATTTCAGCACCATTTGTTGAATAAGGTGTCCTTTCCCCACTTTACGTTTTTGTTTGCTTTGAGAAAAGTCAGTGGACTGTAAGAATCTGGGTTTATTTTTGGGCTATCTATTCTGTTCCATTTGTCTATGTTCCTATTTTTATGCCAGTACCATACTGTTTTGGTGACTATGGCCTTATAGTACAGGTTGAAGTCGAGTAATGTGATGCTTCCAAAACTATTCTTTTTGCTTAGTCTTGCTTTGGCTATGCAGGCTATTTTTTGGTTCCATATGAATTTTAGAATTGTTTTTCTGGTTGTGTAAAAAGTGATGATATTTTGATAGGACTTGTAGATTGCTTTTGGCAGTATGGTCATTTTCTCAATATTGATTCTAGCCATCCATGAGCATGAGATGTGTTTCCATTTGTTTGTGTCATCTATGATTTCTTTCAGCAGTGTTCAGCAGTTTTCCTTGTAGAGATCTGTCACATCTTTGATTAGGTATATTTATAAGTATTTTATTTATTTATTTATTTTGCAGCTATTAGGGTTGAGAACTCAAAGGAGCTTGGTTTTTTATTTGATTATCAATTTGGTCACTGTTGATGTATGACAATGCTTCTGATGTGTATACATTGATTCATATTCTGAAACTTTATTGAATTCATTTATCACATTACTGAATTCATTTATCAGATCTAGATGCTTTTTGGATACATTATTAAAGTTTTGTAGGTATACAATTATATCATCAGTTAACAGTGACAATTTGAATTTTTTTTTTATTGATTGAGATGCTCTTTATTTTTTTTCTCTTGTCTGATTGCTCTGGCTAAAACTTCCAGTACTATGTTGAATAGAAGTGGTGAGAATGGGCACCCTTTACTTGTTTCAGTTCTCAGGTGGAATGCTTTTAACTTTTCCCCTTTGATGTAATGATTGCTGTTGGTTTGTCATAGATAGCTCTTATTACCTTAATGTATGTCCCTTCTATGATGATTTTGCTGAGGGTTTTAATCATAAAGGGATATTGGATTTTGTCGAATGCTTTTTCTGCATCTATTGAAATAATCATGTGGTTTTTATTTCTAACTCTGTTTATGTGGTATATCACATTAATTGACTACGTATGTTAAACCATCCCTGCATCCCTGCTATTAAACTCACTGGAGCATGGTGAATTATCTTTTTGATATACTGTGGGATTTGGTTAGCTTGTATTTTGTTGAGAATTTTTACATTTATGTTCATCAGGGATATTGGTGTGTAGTTTTCTTTTTTTTTGCTATGTCCTTTCTTGGACCTAAATACAGTCAGCTGACTTCTTCAGAGGTCTGATGTTTTGTGCGGGGTCTTTAGCTGAATTCTGTAGTTGAATTCTTGTCCTTTGTTTCAAGGGGGTTATAATAGCAAAATATATTTTGGTGTTGAAGTTTGGGTTGTGATCTAGTAGATGGTGCTTAAGTGTAACAGCCATTAGGTAGGCTCTTCCTCAACCATGTGGCTCATTTCCTTGCATTTATTTCCTTGCATTTTCAGCTGTGCTCCCTGGCAATGCCCTGTGATTGTGGGCTCCTCTCCCACTTGTGTGCTTGCTGCAAATCTTGGCTTGGCACTCCCAGGCTGCACTCTGCAGCCTTGGAGCAATTTCAGCCTTTATGTTTTCTCCCCACATTGAGGCCAGCAGGGGCAGGGACCTTGATAGTGGCAACAGCCGAGTTTCTTTCACTTGTCTTCTGGGGCTCTACCCTATAGAAAAGCAAAGCTGTTACCAATCAGAGCAATCAGATAAGGGCAGGGTGCTGTGTTGTGGATGCAGCACTCAGCATCTTTGTTTCTTCCCCAGTCCAAGGGGAGCAGGGCTGTACCACTGTATTAGTAATGACAGAAAAGATTTCATTTGCCTTTGGGATCTCCACACCAGAAAAACACAGAGCTACTACCAATGGAAATGTTCATCGAGGGAGTAGGGTAGCATTGCTGCAGGCTCTGCTTGGTAAAGAGCAAAGGGTTGGGAGCTTACAAGGAAGAGAGACTGGCTTCACCTCCATATGGTGACTGTGGTATGCTGGAGGTGTGAGTAACACCCTTGGACTCTTTGCTCCTTTCCTAGTTCAAAAGCATCAAGGGCAGAATCACTGCAGTGGCAGTAGGTATCAGAGAAACTTTCAGGTGCCTTTGAGAGCCCCACCCCAGAGAAACACAGAGCCACTACCAGTGGGAATGCTCAGTCAGCAGTGGGGCGGCTTCTCAGCCATCCTAAGTCTGGGGCCATGCCTGGTGAAAAATGGGGGTGGGGACTCACAGGGAGGAAAGACTTGGCTTCTCTCTCTATTATGCCTATGGTGTGCCTATTGTTTCTCCCCATTCTGAGGTCAATAAAGGTGGTATCACTGCAGCTGCAATGGGGAGTCGTTGTGGGTTGTCTCTGGTATGCCCTTTTCAGAGAAACACAGAACTACCATTGCATGAAGTGTTTATGCAGGGGCAGGATGGTTATGCTGAGGATCTTAACAAAAGGCCCAGTGAAGAGTAACTAGGCAGGGACTCACATGGAAAACTTTCTGGCCCTTTTCTGGTAAGGCAACTGCATTGTGCTGGAGGTCCAAATTAGTCCTTAATCTCTCTGCTCCCTTCTGAGCCTGCAGGCAGCAGGGGTGGAGTCTACAAGGCAGAGAAAAATGGTGCCCACCTGCCAATGGTGCTCACCTGCCAATGGTGGGTACACCATTTCAGGGAAGTGCAGAGTTGCTACTGGTCTGAGAACCCAGGCTGGGGAGTGGGATGGCTGGAGTGACACATCAGGAGACCCTGCCCATTGAGAAGTAGCAAGGGCAGGGTCGCATGTGGAAAACAGTCTGCACTTTTCTATAAGGCAGCTTTGCTGTGCTGGAGGCTCTTGCTAGTTGTTAATCACTTTGCTTCCTCTTGAGCCTGAGGGCAGGTGGGGAGGGAGCTGTGGAGCAGCAAAACTGGTGGGCCTGCTTGATACCACTAGGAGATTCATCCCAGGGAAGTACAGAGCTGCTAACCAGCCCAAGAGCTCAGGTGGGGCTGGGGTGATCACTCTAAGGTTCCAGGCCAGTGGCCTGGTCCAGCAAGGTACAGCAGAGGTGAAATCTACAGTCTGTCCACTGCTCAGCCCCATAGATTTGGCCTCTGTCCTGGGGGTGTGTGAGAGATCCTGTACTTCCCCAGGTCCTGAATTGCTGCACCTGGTGCCAGGATGTCCAGGGGTTCAAGGCCCCCAGCCTCTGCATGTGTCTGAGAAGTGGCTGACTCCATATACCTCTCTGTGTCAGTCTGGAGGCCCCAGTGAAGGATGGTCATGGAGGATATACTGAACCCAGAGATGCAAAGGTCCATGGCAAAAATGGCATTCCCCAAGGATTCTCACTCATTCATCATTTCCCAGCAGTAGGGAGCCTCCACTAGTTCTGTACAAATTCTGGGTGGACAGCTTTTCTGTCTTCCTCTTCTCTGTTCTCCATAGGTTTCATTGCTCCCTTGATAAATACCAATGTACCCACATGGACAATCCAGTTGAAGAGCTAGTGTTCACTTGCCACTCTTTCTTCTCTCCATGAGAGCAGCACACATTAGCTGCTTCCAGTCAGTCATCTTGGCACTTCTCAGCTATACTTTGTCTTAAAATATTTTGACATATGTCATGTAGAAGAGGAATTAGGCTTGCTCACCATGTCCCCAGCGAACCAAACTGAGACCAGTAATGGATATTTCAGTAAGAAGAAACAGGGTTTCCATTCCAATACTGCTGCTTACTATATGTGCAACATTGGGATAGTAACTTAATTCTTCTGTCCTCAGTTTCCTTGGCTATAAAATAGGGAAATTCCTATTATCCACTACATAGGCTTGTTTCGAGGATTAAAAGAGGTTGTGTATATAATTCCATTTGCATAGAGTCTTGAAAACAGTAAACATTCAATAAATATTAGCTAAGATAAGGAGGAGTAAAGGACTATTTGAGAAGGTTATTCTGATGGTTATATTTATTTATTCAGTAAACAATCATTATATATTGTGTTATACTGAATATTTCCCCTACCCCAAATATGTCTATGACATTCCCAGAATCTGTGAATATGTCAAGTTAAAGGGGTCCTTGAAGACGTGATTAAATTAATGATTTTGAGATGAGAAGATTACCTTGAATTGTATGAGTGGTCCCAATGCAACCACAGCATCTTTATAAGAGAGAGGCAGGATCAGGGTCCGGTAAAGGAGATATGGTAATGAAGCGAAGGTTGGAATTATGTCCTTTGAAGAGTCTTGAGCCAAGGAATGCAGGTGCTGTCTTGAAGGGCCTCCAGAAGAAACTCAGCCCTTCCAATACCTTGATTTTAGCTCTGTTAGACTCATTTTAGACTTCTGATATCTAGAACTCTGTCATTTTAAGTTACTGAGTTTGTGGTGATCCATTACAGCAGCAATAAGTAACTAACATAGACACACAATAGATCTGTTAGGATACCGACTGGAAAGAATGGCACTCATGACTGAGTAATTTGAGAAGAGTTTAATAAAAAATTTGTCAACAAAGGTATGAACCGAGTGTAGGAAAACTACAAGAGAGTGAAATACACAGGGGCTAGTAGTAGTCAAGAGTTTATCTACACATGCCTTGTTCTGGCATCAAAGGACAACAAAAGTAATGAGATTATTTGAGCAATGGGACATAAAGGAACAGAAAGAGGATGATAAATCAGGACTAGAAATGATGATTTCAGAGTCCTTTGGGAAAGAGGGCCTTGAGAGGATAAGCTCAGTAATTACATTCCCTTAGTACTTAAATTAAGTTTGCAGTGGCTTCTTTGCTCCTGTGGATATAGTGATTTATCTCATTTAATTTCATGATGTTTGTTTCCAAAATAGTGTGTAAACTCTTTAGAACATGAAAATGTGTTCTCTTTTAGATTTTGTTTTGGTGATGATGCAGATATTGGAGATGGAGATCTGCCTAGTGAAGTGCTAAATTGAAGTTTTTAATTATAAATATATTACTGGAGTCTTAAAGGTTAGAATGACTTCAGTGTACAAATTCGTTTGTCACATTTATTCTTAATAAAAACTCTTGACTGTGCTCCTTTTTAAGAAAAATTGTACATCTTCACTAATTCAACTGTTTAGAAAACGTCGAAATTTGAAGTTATTCACAATCACAGAATTTGTCATTTGACCTGTAAAATTTACTCTTCTGTTGCTCAGCAGGGTATCCATGTTGCTAACATACGGACCCTTTAATCAGTATTTCCACTATGCTGGAATACAACTTGGGAAAAAGATGTTGGTGTCCTAGGGTAATGAATGGTAAACAATCACAGTGGGCGTTTTGTTTTGTTTTGTGTTTTTGTTCACAGCAATGGTCTTATTCTCTTCATTAATTAGCAACATTTAAAATTCTACAAACATCTGAGGCAATGCTAGTTGCTTTCCTTGAAATCATTCGATTTAGAACATACAAGAGCATCTCATCTTAGCAGTGGAGCATACTAGCTCTTTAGCTAATAAATAGAAAAAAAGAAGAAAAATTACCTGTTTAAATAAGTATTAGTGAATATAGCCTACTTTATAAAGCTTAGGAATGTTTATGCAACATTAGTCACATTATTCAAGCAGGGATTTGGATGACATCATTAAGATTGGCATTTGAACCTTAATCTGAAAATTTAATAAAGATAGAGGTTTTTTAAGGAAATTTGTGATTGCTATAGCACCATTTTCAGAGCTAACTGAAGACCTTCTACTTTTTATAATTAATTTACATTATCATAATTTGAAATAAAAATAGAATGTCTTTCTCAACATAATCATGATGTAATCTCCTTTCTCAAGCTGTGAATTCATTAGTTGAAATCATTAAATTTATTTAAGACTGCAGTTTTTAGTATAATTTTTTCTCAAAAGTCATTACTTGATTTTGTTTCTGTATAAAATGTACAAAACATTAAGAAAATAAAATAATTACTAGAATGGAGTCTAACACCCCTTTGTGATATGGCTGGTTGGTTGGTTGATCTGGTTTTGGAAACTAATAATATATTCAGTAGAGAGAAATGATTTTGCTGACTGTGAATTGTTATATGTAAAATCATTTGGTGCAAGTAAAATATACAATAAGTGAATTTATTATTAAGGAGTTTGCCATTTTCCTACCTATTAACAAATAGCTGATCTTATATTCCATATAACCACCACAGAACTGGCTATAGCTAAAACATTTTTGAAGTCTGACTTTTTGCTCAGCATTGCAAAAGTTAATATTTATTAGCCAGGGTTCATGTGTATTTTCTATTTCAATTTTATATTTATTTTCATTTATATAAATGAATGAGATTAAGTGGTAATACATCTTTTGATAACATATTTTTCTTTTTTAAATGAAGGAGGTATATGTGCATGATAGTTACATGGGTATATTGTGTAATGAAGAAGATTGAGCTTCCAGTGTTCTCATCACACGAATAGTAAACATTGAACCCAATAGTAATTTTTCAACCCGTCAACCCCCTGTCACCTTCTCCCTTTTTGGAATCCCAGTGTCTGTTATTTCCATCTTTACATCATATCAATTTTGAGTGTGATCTTCTCTTAATATATAATTTTTGACTCGCTGTGCCCCCTTAGAAGAAACAAACAGAACTCACCATAATCAGATTATTTTTTATTTCGTTGAAAATGTTGTGTTCCCAGAGAAGAAACATGTTTTGGCTTTTCTTATTTTCTGGAGTTTATGGCAAATACAGCAAATTGCCCTGGAATTTAGTAGTTCACAACTATTGTTTTCTCTCTCACATGCATGTACATAAGATTGTGTATACCATCATGACATTACAAAGTAATTTTCACTGTACTAAATAATTCATTGCTCAATTAATTACATAAATTAAGAGTTGATATTCTATTTCATAATGTGCTTATAGCTTGAACAAAAGGAAACATAAGAAAAAGAACATTCACATGAAACCAAAGAATGAACAAAAATGGAATTGAAAGAAGTTAACTTTTAAAAAAGTAGTTTATGTAAGTGGTGCCATTTGTTCATTTAATCAAAATGGCAAACTTCAGCCATCATTTCTAAATTCAAATGGTAAAGAATAAGTATAATTTTGCCCACAGTTATCCAAGTTTAAGCCTTATTTTTAAGAGCATATTTTAAGAGTTTTGCTTCATAGTATAGCTATTTAGAAAATAAACATTTGTGGTCCTATAATTAAAGTATTAAGTTTGTCAATGGTCTTTACTGTGTTTCTACATTATGTATCATTTCAGAATAATATTTCACATTATGTGGAATGAACTCTCCTCATTTAAAGAAGAAATAATATGCTCCTCTGAGTGGCATAAGGATTGTGATATTGGGCCAATAAAGAAGGAAATAGAATCCTGTTACATTACTTACCTGTATCAGTCTGCTTTCATGCAGCACATAAAGGCATAACAGAGAGTTGGAAATTTACAAAGGAAAGTGGTTGGAGGAAAGTGGATGCACAATCATGGCAGAAGGCAAAGAAGAACAAGTCACATCTTACATGGATGGCAACAGGCAAAGAGAGAGAGCTTATGCAGGAGAACTCCTCTTTTTAAAATGATCAGATCTCATGAGACTTATTCATTATCATGAGAAAAGCACGGAAAAGACCTGCTCCCATGCTTCAATGACTTCTCACCAGGTACCTCCCACAACACATGGGAATTCAAGATGAGATTTGGGGACACCACCAAACTATACCGTTCCTCTCATGACCGTTCCCAAATGTCATGTCCTCACATTTCAAAACCAATCATGCTCTCCCAACTGTCTCCCATAGTCTCAACTCATTTCAGCATTAATTCAAAGTCCACAGTCCAAAGTCTCATCTGAGACAAGGCAAGTCCCTTTCACTAAGGAGCCTATAAAATCAAAAGCACTTTAGTTACTTCCAAGATACAATGGTGGATACAAGCACTGGGTAAATATGGCCATTCAAAGTGAGAGAAATTCGCCAGAGCAAGGGGCTACAGTCCCTGTGATAATCCAAAACCCAGCAGGGCAGTCAAATCTTAACATTCCAAGATGATCTCCTTTGACTCCATGTCTCACATCCACGTCATGCTGATGCAGTAAGTAAGTTCCCGTAGTCTTGGGCAGCTCCACCCCCTGTAGCTTTGCAGGGTACAACCTCAATCCCAGGTGCCTTCATGGGCTGGCATTGAGTGTCTGTGGCTTTTCCAGGCAGTGGTGCAAGCTGTCAGTGGATCTACCGTTCTGGGGTCTGGAGGATGGTGGCCCTCTTCTTACAGCTTCACTAGGCAGTGTCCCAGTAGAGACTGTGTGTGGGTGCTCCAACCCCAAATTTCCCTTCTTCATTGCCCTAGCAGAGGTTCTCCATGAGAGCACCACTTCTAGAGCAAACTTCTACCTAGGCATCCAGGTGGTTCCATACATCTTCTGAGGTGTAGGCAGAGGTTCCCAAACCCCAATTCTTGACTTCTGTCTACTGGCATACTCAACACCATGTGGAAGCTGCCAAGGCTTGAGGTTTGCACCCTCTGAAGCCATAGCTCAAGCTCTACATTGGCCCCCTTCAGCCACAGCTGAACAATAATTATAAATCTGTGGTATCATAAAGATTGTTATAAATATCAACTAAGACTACAGATCAAAATGTAAATGATATCAATATGAACATCAATATTGACAATGCAGAGTAAATTACAGCTGACAGAAAAATGAGAGAAGCACTGGAGAGAAGATTAGGTCTCTAATATCCTGTCTTATATTGCGAGGCATTAAGAGAACTATCTAAAGTTTAAAGAACAAGAAGCAAATATTTATTAAGAATTACATCAGTAACCAATAGAAGAAATACAAATAATTAAAAAATATGAAGAATTGGAAAGGGAGAAGAAAAGAGATGGGAATAGTGCTATTGATTCTATTGATCTAAGTCTATTTTTCATAGCATGGTTTCAACAGATGGTGTCAAGAAATAATTATGAAAATACATGGAGAGTAGAGAGGTAATTCTCAAAAAAAGCTATAACCAGAATTGATTAAAGACAGTTTCCTTTCACAAGTGAGAATAGAAGTGTAAAGTGATTTTCCTTTTCAACCTGATCTTTATTATATATCATTTTGCAACCTGCATGTATTATTTTGATAAAAATAAAAATAAAAAAATACATAGGAAATAAAAGTGATAATAATGATAACTAACATATATGGGAATAAAGTATATGACATGGTTAAATATATTTGTGATTTAGTCCTCTCTGTAATAAATACTATGAGTTAGTTACAATTGCTATCCTTATTTTTTTATGTAAGGAAAACAAAGCTTAGAGAAACGAACATTTAAGAAATGGCATAGTCAGGACTTAACCCTCCAAGGCTCGTGACTATTAAACATTACATTATACTGCCTCCCTTCCATTACTGTCATGATGTATTTGCCAAACCCCTGACTTACCCAGCGTGGTAGATAGAATTTTTAGCCCCTTGACCCTAGCCCCTTGTGTTACTCCCATGGTTATGTTATGACTACATGACACAAAGGACTTTGAAGGTGTAATTTAAATTACCATTCAGTTGATTTTAAAACAGATTATTTTTTATTACCCAAGTGGGCCCAATTCAATCTCATGAGCCAATAAAAGCAGAATATGAAGTCAAAAGAAATGCAACAGAAGGGGTGTCAGAGAGATCTGAGGCATAAGAAAGACTCAACATGTTATTACTGGCTTGCAGATAAAGAGGCTACATGGAATGCATGCAAAGGAAATAAATTATGTCTACAACTAGTAAGCATAGAAGATGCTGAGCCCCATATGTGAACCACAACTCTGGCCCACACAATGATTTCAGCCTTATAAGACCTAAGTAGAGAATCTAGCCAGGCTGGGTCAGACTTCTGACTTACAGAGAAACAAGCTAATATATGAGTGTTGTTTTAAACCACTAAATTACTAGGTAATTTGTTATGGCACTGATAGATCATTAATATAACTAGTTATCCTTTATCATAATTTCAAATTACAAGAAATGTGTAAATGGATATTATACATAATTTGTTTCAGTTTTTTCACTCTTCAGTGTTTTACCTTTATGCTCACCATAGTTTTAAGCAGCAGGCCAAACTGATAAGTTTACATCACTTTTTTTTTTTTTTTTTTTTTTACTTTACATTTTTCTTAGATTCTTGTCTACTGAACCACACAGAAATTCTCAATCCCTTTAAGGGTTCTATAAGAGAAAATATTCGCTAGTCTTTAGTATTTATTTCATGGTTAATATGTTAGAAACTGTTGGAGGAAGCAGCAGCCATCACAGGACCTCCTGCCCTCTCCAGAATTGCCCCATAAGTGTCCTGGGCCTGGAATATTCCCCCATGCGGAAGCTGGGTGCAGACTTATTAACTGTCTCCAGATTATTCTTCTTTACTAGGAGAAACCCTTCCCCTTTTCTAGGTATGCAGTGAGCTTTCTTGTAATCTTGGGCTTGCCATATGACCCCTGGCCAGCCCCACCAGTGTATCTGCCTCCTCGAGGGAAAAGAATAGGGCTTTTGCCTGCAGAACGAAGAGAGGAGTAAAGGGCTGCATGCGGTTCACTGCTGGGGAGGGACCCACTGGCCACAAGAGACCAGTGAATACTACAGATGCTGATCCCAGTGCATCTCCATTCTGTGAGTAAAGCATTGTTCCAACCAATGCCTTCAGTGTTGAGTCCTCCTTGACAACTCTGAACCCATAGAAGATGCAGTGAGCTGAGGTCTGTGGTTGGTATTGTTATGATCTTTGAAGTTCTCCAGATGGCAGGAGTCCTCACTTAGGATTAGTGGCTGGATCATCATGATAGAAAGAAATTGTTTAAAAAGTTTTTTTCATTTGATGAAAGATTCATGATCTACCCGAAAACCAATTTCCTTGGTTAATAGTAATGCCATAAAAGAAAATGTACAAAAGAAATGTAAAAGACTTGAACTGAGTTGACAATACAGTGAATTCAGTGCCATTTAAGACAAGTAGGTATTTTCAAAAGAAAAATTCTAAAAATTTTTGAAATATCAAACTATGAAAGGATGGATTTTACACAGGATTATTTTCTTGTTTGTTAAATTGACAAATAGAAACTGAATATATTTATGGCATATAACATGATTTTTTAAAAATATTGTGGAATGGTTAAATCAAGCTATTTAACATATGCATTACCTCATGTACTTATAATGTTTGTGGTGAGAACAGTTAAATCTCCTCTCAGCAATTTTTGAGTATACAACATATTGTTATTAACTATATTCATCATGATGTACAATAGAACCCTTGAATTTATTCCTCTTATCTAACTGAAATTTTGTATTTTCAACTAATAGCTTCCAAATCTCCTCACTCCCTGGCCTATGGTAACTACCATTTTAATTTCTGTTTCTATGAATTATTTTCTGATTAAACTTTATCTAAGTATGGGTCAGAATGACACAGTTTCTCTCACCAAACCTTGAACTGCCAACCTCATTCCGGTGGCCCCACCGAGAATTGATTCAGACCACAAGAGAACAACTTTGACCCTCTATGATTTTCTCTCCCCCTCAACCAATCAGCAGCCAGCACCTGATACGTGGCCACTCCCACCCCTTCCTCCAAACTATTTTTGAAAAACTTCTAATCTATGAGGTTTTGATGACGTGATTTAAGTAAGAGCTCCATCTCCCACATGGTGTGTCTGGCCTTGTGTCTATTAAACTCTCTACTACAATGCCATGGTAATTTTTTTTTATGCAGTGGGCAGGAACAACACTTCAGGCAGTTACAGATTCAAAATGTCATGGGTAAAGACTGATAGTCTGAATTTCAAACAACTTTCCATATGATGCTAATGCTGCTGGTCTCTTGATTACACTTTAAGTAGTAAAGCCCTCAGTCACTGTGTCTAGATTTCAGACATTAGTGTTAATTGGCAGAACCTGGATTCCTCCTATTAGTTTCCCCTTATTCATGCTTCCATGGGGTAGTGTCCACTTCCAGCAAAATTAGAGTATTACAAGGTATCATCTATCCTTCCTTTCAATCTCCTAATTTAGATTTTCTCAACAAAAAAGAGTAATTTATGTTATTGGTGAGACTGAAAAAAAAGTCCACATATGCTTGCCTATACTAAAATTTACTTGTCTTTCTGATTTGGAGTAGCCTGCCCTTGTGATCTGAGATTCTCATGTGTATGATAAACACTGTGGCTCCTAGTAGCCATATAGATAAATTTAACTCTGATGCAAAGCTTAATTCCGATCTCAAGTTTATTCTCAAAACCAGCTTTATTAGTCATTGTTTATTTAATACTTTGATATTCCATCTGACTTTTGTATTTATATTTCTCAATTACTTGGAATTATTCCTTTTCCACAGAGACAGGAGTAAAGATACCTGAGGTGAATCTGATGCATAAAATCATAGAAATACTTTAAGAAGCACTTGATGAACTCGCTCTAATTGACCCAAAATAACCTTAGTAAATTTCTGAATTTCAAGATACTCATTTAAGTGATAATTCTGAATTTTAAAACTCCTTTTTAAATTCAGCTAATAATATCACTGCATAGACACAATACTCATTCCATTTCACTTCCTTGAGGTCAAGCACAGTATCTTTCTTGAAGAATAATTTTAGCTATACAAGATAATAAAATCCCATCTCTTCTATGTTTTTTTCTACTTATTTTTGAGACATAGCAGGGATGTCTTCTTAGGGGCCTGCAGGTTCCCCCACAACCCCCAAGCATAGAAATAAAGGAAATTCTTAATTTCCTTCAAGGGAAATTTCAGGCACTTAACTAGCCCTGAAAAGTAAATAAGCAACTTGGTAAACAAGAAAGCAATAGTAGCTTCAAACAATAGCCAAGGAAGCTAGCATTTTTAGCAGGGGTGAATCTATATGAGTCTGCAGCAACATCAATTCTTTCCTCAGAAGAAATAATTCAACCAAGGGTCATAAGATACAATGAGAGATCAAGGCAAGCTTCAGAGCAGGAGTGAAAGTTTATTAAAAAGTTTTAGAGCAGTAATGAAAGGAAGTAAAGTACACTTGGAAGATGGCCAAGCAGGTACTTGAAAGATTCAAATGTGCTATTTGACCTTTGGCTTGGGGCTTTATACACTGGCTGCCATGTTTTCAAGGTTTGTGTTTCTTCTCCCCTGATGTTTCCTTGGACAGGTTGTCTGCATACACAGTGGCCTACCAACACTTGGGAGGAGCCACATGCACACTGAGTTTATTGAAATTGTGCACAAGGTCACTTGAGGCAACTCTCTCTTAACAGCCGAGCATTCCTAAAGGAAGGTCATATACCAGTTAAACTCTGCCATTTTGCCTCTTAGGGCACATGCTTGAGCCCCCTCATCAATTTCAAAAGATTTCACCTTTTGAAATCTTGTTGGGAAGCTGCTGATCACCAGTTTCAGCTGTTTTTTATCTACTAGGAGATTGTCTTTCCCTGGCTCTGGCTGTGGCCAATTATTATTCTAGAGAGACAGTTTAACAACCACCTGACCATCACTTGATGGTTCTTGGTGAGGGATAGCAGCTCTCCTGCCCTGCTCATGTCTGACTAACTACCTACTGTAACAGCATCACAATATGTTTGAATCTCCTACAGAAATTAAAGATAACATCTTAAAATATGTCTCTGAGTTGTTTTTCAAAAACCCAGAACCCCACCAAATGAATCCACTGGCACATAGACCTGAGATAAGGGGAACCTGAAGACTGAATTCTGACCGCCATTCATTGTTCTTAATTTCTTCTTGTGGGGTCTGCAGGGAGTCACACCCAGGAGCCAAAGCTAACATTGTTTTATGTAGACCCCAAATCTTTAAACAATTTTTCTTCCTTAACCAACTGCAAATTAGAAAATCTTAGAATCCACCTATGACCCCTGTGAGCCTCTGCTTCTAGATATTCTGCCCTGTTAAGCCAAAAGCAATATGTAACCTCTATGTATAGATTTACAATTTTGCCTATATCTTCTGCTTTCGTGAAATTTAATTCTGCCTTTAAAAACTCTTACTTGCTAGAAATCAGACAGGTTGGGGCTTAAGCATTAGATGCCTGATTCTCCTTGCTTGGTGTCCTGCACAGGAGGATCAGGCAGCTAGTGATTAAGTCTCAACCTCCCCAACGGCTTGCAAGTAACCTCAGTATGGATATCTGATCTTACTGAACCGGGCAGACAGATTACAGTTCAATTTAATACCATTTGGATTGATATACACTTTTAAAATAGATAACCCTTTATTTTTAAAATTATAATTTCAACTTAGTTTTAGAATAAATCAAGGGGCTCAAATGACTTTTCCAATTAACTGTAGTATATTTTCCTAGTATATGTTGATAATTAGCTCATGTTTTTTATTCATTTTAATTTTTCTAGATTAGTGATTTAACTCTTCCCTTTTGAGAGAGAAAAATAATGCTTCTTTCTATATAGTTAAAAATGACTGTATGGCAAGATTTCCTAAGGTTTTTTCTGTGGGCTAGCAGTATGTGTTTCCCAGAAAAAGAGAAACATAACATGATAGAGTTAAATAGTTCTTTTGCACAGGACTACTTAAGGCATTTAGGGTGTTTCTGAGTATTTTGGGGACGGCCGTAATACATGGCATGCAATTCTTCTCTTATTTTCTTGGAAAATAAGTTAATATTTTGGGGAACACTAATGTACCAGGAAATAGCTCATTACCAACAAGTCATAAAACAATATGTCTCTTTTTACTTTATTTAATATTGTAGTGTGTTTTTTATCTGTTTGGTTTACTTCTGGTTTTGGTACAAAGTCACTGATGATCTAAAATAACTTAGGAGAGTTCCAACAAAATAGAACTGATATGGAGCAGTAATGCCCACTTTTGGTTTGCTTAAGTCCTGGTAGTTTATCTACATACTTAGTTTTCTTACGTTATCACAATTCTTTTAAAAAAAGTTTGGGAAAGGTCCAGGACATATGTGAAACAATAGTAAATACATTCAACTTTACTACTAGGTAGGTAGATATAGTACCAATATATAAAAGTCATAGTTTTAGAAATTACTCAGTTTCACTTAGAACTTAAAATCTAATGGACTAATGATTTTGCCAAAAGGAAGAGATTATACAGTGGTGGATTAATTAGACCAAAACTCATACAAGTTGTGTTCTTACTTTAGCAGTCAATAAATGTCTCCTTTGGGTCCTTTTATGGAACTACCTTTGATAGTCTTCTTGTATTCTCTCTTTACATTTTCATTCAGAGAAATTTATTTTGATAATTGCTGCTTCTGCTTTAAATTTTGTTTTTGTGCTCATTTTAGCCTTTGAACATCTGTGAGAGTTTTTTTTTTTTTAACTCTATAATCATTTGGGTTTACTGCAACACTTCAAGTCACCTAATCTCATCCAAAGTTTATGGAAGAGAAATGTAAAATACTTGCGAGGTTAGGTCACATGCCTACCACTTCCTCCACTGTCATCTTTTTTTTTTGGCAGGCAGTTAACTGTGATTGCTACTAAATTTATCTTTCCTGTTAACCTGAGTTTATGTTTCTTTTACAATAACCATTCTAAGGCATAATGTGCTGCATAAACATGTTCTTAAAAATAACACTTTGCTAGTATTGAAGTGTCGGAGTGAGGTATGATACACTGCTATGGTATGAAAAATTTTCAAATGTTGCATAAAAAGACTCAAAGAGAGTACTGCTCTCCCTATTATATGCTTTTTATAAAAAATAAATTGTTAACCATTACATCAGAATAGTAATGATTTAAGTTGCTGAATTATTTAAAAAGCTGTTTTAACTATCTTTTTGTCTCAGCTGACATCTTTCTAAATCAAGAATGACCATAAAGGGTGAATTTAAAAGCTCTAAAATTATTAAAAATTATTTATTATTTCTTCTAGAAGAATAAGCAAAAACATTTTTGGTGAAGTAAAAAAATGATGAGGGACTTTATCTCAACAGATACCAAATCCTACTAGAAGAAAAAAAATCTATATATGTATATTAAAATGTGTCACAGAAAAAGAGAATGTCATCAAACTAAACAATAGAGTCCACCAGCTATCTGGGAGGCTGAGGCAGTAGAATTGCTTGAACCCAGGAGGCGGAGGTTGCAGTGAGCTGAGATTGCGCCATTGCACTCCAGCCTGGGTGACAAGAAGAGCAAAACTTCATCTCAAAAAAAAAAGTGGGTTCCAAAAACTGACACATGTTTAAAAATGAGGCAAACAGAAAAGTTTTGATGAGGATGTGAAGAAATTGGGACTGTCATGCACTACTGTTGGATGTGAAAAATTACAGCTGCTGTGGAAATCAGTTTGGTGGTTTCTCAATAAACATAATTACCATATGAGCCAGCAGTTTGACTGCTAGAAATAGACCCAAAAGAATTGAAAACAGATATTCAACCAAAAGGTTGTAGAGAGCTGCTCATGGCAGTGGTATTCAGAATAGCCAGAAGGAGGAAATAACTTGTCCATCAACTGATATGTGGATAAACAAAATGTGGCCTATTTATACAACAGAACAGTATTCAGTCATTCAAAGGAAGGAAGTACTGATTCATGCTTCTACATGGATGAACCCTGATGAAAACATTATGCTAAGTGAAAGCAGCCAGACACACAAGGCCTCACATTTGGTTGTATGATTCCATCTACAGGAAATCTCCAAAACAGGCAAAACTCTATGGACAGAAAGCAGATTGATTAGTGGTTGAGGGACTATCGAGAACTTGTGTATGTGGTAGGGTGGGGGTGGGGGTGTGGGGGTGGTAGTGGTGCTGTGGAAGGAGGAGTGTGGGAAGTGATTGCTTATAGGTACAGGGTTTTCCGTTTCTGGGTGTTGAAAATATTTTGGAACTAGGTAGTTGTGATGGATGTGCAACATTGTGAAGGAGCAATACCGATCAACCTCCTCCCCGCCAGCCCATAGTGTTCTCACAGTGTTCCTATCCAGTAGAAAGGGAGAGTTCCCACTGGCAAAGAGAGGGTCATCAGCGGGATTCCCCCTGCCCCGCCCCCCTCCACCTCCACCCCCACGGCCCTCCAGCCACTTCTAGGCCCAGGCCTGCTCCCTCGGGGCCAATGGGAAATCGATGAGGTCACCTGATAGGCGTGTCCCTGGTGAGGCCGTCACCACGTGCATGCTAGGCCGTTACCATGTGCGTGCTAGGCCGTTACAACGTGCGTGCTAGGCCATTAGAACGTGCGTGCTAGGCCGTTACCATGCGATGATGTGGTGGCGGGAGGATTGTGCGTGCCCATGGAACTCGGCTCCCGGGACAATGAGGGGCTGGGCCCTGGTTGCTAGGATACACAGTGCTGGACGCTGTAACGAGCATCTCGAGAGG
Organism: Cheracebus regulus; assembly: GCA_963574635.1. Classification (NCBI taxonomy): domain Eukaryota; kingdom Metazoa; phylum Chordata; class Mammalia; order Primates; family Pitheciidae; genus Cheracebus; species Cheracebus regulus. The sequence continues at coordinate 70 of CAUYQU010040038.1, read as the reverse complement.
CATCTTGTGCTAGAGCAAGCCGAGCTGGGATAGGGCACCCGATACCCAGCATGTCGAAGAGGAGGAGCCG
>CAUYQU010040036.1:0-42207 GCA_963574635.1 Cheracebus regulus | reverse complement strand
CAGAAAACCAGACGCTGCATGTCCTCACTCTTAGGCGGGTGTTGAACATTGAGAACACATGGACACAAAGAGGGGAGCATCACATACTGAGGTCTGTAGGGGGTGGCTAGGGGAGGGACAGTGGGGAGTGGGTAGTTGGGGAGGGATAACATGGGGAGAAATGCCAGATATAGGTGATGGGGATGGAGGCAGCAAACCACATTGCAATGTATGTACCTATGCAACAATCCTGCATGTTCTTCACATATACCCCAGACCTAAAGTGCAGTAAAATATATATATTAAAAAAAAAAAAAGAAAAGAAACTGGAAACACTGAAATGGAAAAACAAACAAACAAACAAAAACAAAAAAGAGAACTTTAAAAGGGCAGGGCCTTTGGTTCACTGCTACATACCCGGTGTCGAGGACATAACATGTTGGATGAACGAATGAATGAAAACAATACTTACAAAAAGCAGATACAATTTGTTTAAGTACAATGGCCTAGGAGAGCCTCTAATGATTGTTTCTTATGCTATAATTAATATTCATGTGGGTGGCTAATTAACCTATGCTCATCAAGCTCTCATTTAGATGGAAAATTATTACTTCTGGTTAAACATGGTATATTGAGCACATGTTTATCTCTGTTTACTCCAAATACTCTACTAAAAATCTGAGAGAGAGAGAGAGAGAGAGAGAGAGAGAGAGAGAGTGTGTGTGTGTGTGTGTGTGTGTGTTTGTGTGTGTGTGTGTGTATGATCTCCACAAGGAAAAAGAGAGAAGAAAGGATCTACAGTGGGCAAGAAATGTCAGTCAACGTATGTAGTACTAGAAAACACCAAATAAAACTGTCAGAGCTGTTAAAGCTGAACAGCAAGGGCCTGCAGAAGAGATCCAACAAGAAACCAGCCATGTGGGCCTCAGATCCCTGGAAACCTCAGAAATCAAAGCCAGCCACACAAGAGGCATGAGGAGCTGGACTGCATCAGGAGAATATGTTTAAAGTCTGTTAAGCAAGTAGTTAAATTCTCAAGTTTCTTTTTCTACCTTGATGGTAAACTAGAGATTTATTTCACAAAGAAAAGGATAAAGAAAAGGCTTAGCCCAGGATTGGAGCAGATGGTAGGGAGAGGGACACATCTGAAAACAAGGGTGTGAGTGAGTCTACATCCAGAACAAGGAGGGTCCCGGTTCCCTCTCTCTCTGGGCTTAAAAATACTGGCAGTTTAGGGATATACCTCTCTCACTACCACCTTCTCATGCAGGAAATGGAGGATTCTTATCTGGGGAAATTGAATAGACCCAGAATCTCTTGATTCTGACAGTCAGAGTTCTCCCACAAACAGCTGGATCCCTGACTGGCCACATTATAATTGACAAGCTCTGCCTCTACCTAAAAAGAGTGACTAGTCAGCTCTAATGTAATATTCTCAAGTATCAACAAACAAAAAATACCAAAATTAAGCCTCCAGTAAGAAAAAACAAGACTAAAACAAATTAACAAAAAAATTCAGGGGAAATCAAGACAATGGCTAGAGAAGAAAACTTTATACAGAAAAAATACCTTTAGAGAAATAGAGATATTCATCCTTGGCAAAAGAACGACATCATTTTTAAGGAATAGAAAATAAATTAGAACTCTTAAAATTGGTACACATTACACTTGAAATAAAAAATTCAACAGAAAAAAAATTCAGTAGAAAGTTTGGAATACAAAGTCAACAAAATCTCTCAGAACAAAAAGAGATTACACCGTAGTAGATAAGAGGAAATTTGAGTATCAATCAGCCAAGAAGCCTAACCACAGTATAACAGAGTTCCAAAAAAATAGAATAGAATAAAATAAAGAGGATGAAATTACCAAAATATCGATGTCCAAAATATTCCTTTAACTGAGAAACATGGGTTTTCAGATTAAGAGTCTATTGGCTCTTTATGACATCTGAAGGTATAGCACAATGAATAAAGAGTTTGCCCATACCATGTCATACTACTGTAAATTTTCAGAGCATCTGGGATAAAGAGAAGATACTAAAATCTTCAAGTCATAAATACCTAGGTCACAGAAAATAAGACTGGAAATACGAATGTCACCAGACTTCTCAACAACATGCTCAAAGCTGGAAGTCAGTGCAGCAACAGCTTCAAATTTGGAATGAAACCTTGCATCCTGGTATTCTACATTTATCCAAATTACCAATTAAAGTGTGAAAAGAGAATAACATATATTAAAACTTTCAGGGTGTCAAAAAATATTGCTCACACATGCTTTCTCAAGAAACTGCTGATGGAGATGCTCTCCTGAAATCAGGATATAACCAAAGAAGAGAAAGCAATGAGGAGGCAGGAAATAAGAGATACATCCCAGGAGAACAGTGAAGAGAAGGGCCAGGGGACCAGCTGTACAGAATGCCCAGAGCACAGCCTAGAAGAGGAGAGAGGACCCCTGAAGGGGCATCTCCAAGAATAATGAAAAGCTGATGCTTCTGTCTGTTTGAGAAATAACAGTCCTTGGTGTTGGAGAGTTTGAAAATAGTGACAGGAACACAGACAAACAACCAGGTAAGAAAAAAAATAAGTTAAGTATTAACACCAGAAATCTAAATATTCTGAAGAAGAAAGAAAATGTAAGCACAAAATGCTAGGGGCAAAATTAGGAAAACATTTTACATGGTTTTATTTAAAAATTTGGATATAATTTTACTCGGAAAATAGGAGGGGGAGCAAGAATGTTGGATTAAATAAGTATGCTAAATCTTCATCTTCACAATAAGCCAATAAAAAGTGAAAAATGATAAAATTTAATAAACCAAGAGCTAGCATTTGATTCAATAGAGTTTGGGGAGAAGTGGAGCAGGAAACTGCTATTTTGTGTTTTGGTTTTTGTTTGTTTTTTTAACCTTCTCTTAGTTGTTTCATTTTGATAAAAATGTACTGTGGTAAAAAATTTTAGGCTACTTTAAAAATGAAGTCAGATATCATAAAGACCCTAATAATTGCATGCTGCCCTCAAGTTAGAATCACCCTAGTGTGGGGATTATGGAAAACTGACCAGGCCAGAAAAGCTGAGGGTGACCTGAGACATCATCCAAGTCCAAGAGGTCTTGTCCAAAGGGATGAGGTAAGTTGTAATGAAAATACTCTGTTTTGTTCTTCTTGACATCAGGCAAGTGTACAAGTCTTTAATTCAGGGGCCTAAATATGTCAAATATTGAACCAGGCCTCTGTCTTAAGAAAAATGGCCATGAAGAGTCAGGGATTGGCCTCCAGTCAATCTCCAAAGTCTCTAACGTGGTAACTGAGGAGGAGGCACAAAGAAAAAAGGCCAATAACAGCTACTGTCCAGGCACAAGATAGTATCAGCCTGAGAAGCCACAGCTCAGTAATTATGAAGGCATCCAAGGGCTTAATTCCAAGCAACTGTGGCTGCATACTCAGATTACAATTTCCACAGTGGCAGGGACTACACATGCACACCTAGGTTCAGTCATGGTCCTGAGTCTGGACAGGGTTGGGTCTGCAGATGGCAGACAACACTGGAGACAGAAAAAGTCCCTTCAAAATGGTTAAGTTTTATGCTAAGCTTTAGTACTTAAAGCTTCCATTGCATGAAATATTCACTTATGTGGAACAGCTCATTCCCCAGTAATATGAGATTAATGAGACATCACTGTGCATAAAAGCTACTGAACTGGCTCAGATCAATGGTGTGTCTTGTCCAGTATTTTGCCTTTTAAAGGGCATAAAAGAATATGCAATCTGGAGACAGAAGTATCTGGATTTGGAGCTTGTTTCTACCACTTTGAACTGCATGACCAAGTTATTTATCTACTCTCAGCCTCAATGTACTCATCTGTAAAACATCACAAATAATGCCTTCTTTTTGGTGACATCATGAAAATTCAATGAGATGCTATTTTTAAAAGTACTTTATAGACTGTTCTGTAGTCTAAGTATGTGAATTAAAGTAGTTGGTTGATGTGTGAAAGCTTGCTTTTCATATGTATCTTGAAGATCATTCATTTCTTTTAAGAAATTCAATTGTTGACTTTTCTGGGAGTATATCTTTAAAAAATCCCAAAGCTGTGAAAAATTTTGAGTCTCAGTTTCAGAGGAAATCTTAGCATATTTAACTTTAAAAAAAATTAATAGGGAAGTTTACCAAAATCTTGTAGTGACCAAAGTAGATCATAGAATCTAATGCCTTCCTGCGTCATCTCACCTTCTCACCTTATATCTGAATTTTCCACAGACCTGGGCTGTCTGCTTACTTGTGCTCTTAGCAAAGACCTCATGAACTGGGGTATTAAGCATGAGTCAGAGGGTTAATGGGTGCTGAAAGGAATTGTTGGGGTAAGTTAAATGGTTCTTCCTCATTACACATTCAATGAAACACTTTGCCTAATGAAGCCTAAGCCTTCTGACATGTCTCCAGGAGATGGTCTGCCCTAGAGGACTAAGCCAGTCAATCAGGCAGCTGGCTGAGCAGGTTTTCCTATTTGGGGCTCACCACAGAATAGGGAGTCTGAAGGTACAGGTTAGAAAGTGGGGAGCATTCAGCAATGTTTTGGTTAACAGTCTAATTTAAATTTTCACTTTTTTCTGCCTCTGTTAAAACACTATGGTAAAGTGGAAAAGACATCCTGGTAGAAGCAGAGTTGGGTAAAGAGTCTGACCTAACTCTGTCTTTGTAACCAACCATGAGACTTTAGACAAACTACTTTTCCTCTGTGGGCCTCAGTTTGTACAAATGAGAAGTTTGGACTAGATTGCAATTTTTAAATATGCTTGGCAGATTCTGGATTCCCCAGTGATACGTTGGGTCACATCTGGAAAGGTGGAGAAGAGAATGGTAGGGGCATGGAGGCAAAGAAGTGTGAGTCCCTCCTCCAGATCCTATGTAAGAAGAACAGATTTATCACTCTCTCTTTTATCTATTTCACACTAAGATTTTTGAAGGCAACATTCCCTGGATAAGAAAACATTTGAAAACCACTGGATCGTAGGTCCCCAGTATCCCTTCCAATCCAATAGTTCTCTGATAAGCTAACATTCTCTGGCACTGGAGACATGAAACAGATCACACAAGAGATAAACTCTGGTCTTGGAAGTATAAGCTTCCAAGATGTGTCAAAACTAGCCCACCTAGGGTGGCAATCCTGGCTGGAACAATCTCATGCAACGCCAAGAAAATAAATCTGTACTCAATAAGCATTTATTGTTGCATAAACTGTCATAATGTGCTCACAGAAGTAGGAAAAGACACAGTCTGCCCTTCTAGGTTTTCCACTATTGAAGAGGTGAGATTGAAACACACAGAACAATATCAGATCAAATTGCCTCTCTCCCAAAAAAAGAATAAAAGTAACCAACACTACCATACACAAACTCTGAATGCATTTGCATGTAACAGTAGGGGAAAGCATAGGAGAAAATGGTTCAAGCAGCGGGAAGTCTTTCTGGAAGAGGAAACTGTTGAGCTAGGCCTTAAAGACAAGATCTGAAGTCCAGGAACTAACTGCTAGTTCTTGGACTTTCAAAGGTTTCTAACTCTGTAAAGGTTTCTAACTCTGTAAACTTCAGTTTAGAAATGAGATCAATGTTAACTAATCTTGCTGACCTGAAAAGCACATATTTTACAGCAGGGTTTTCTTTCCCCTGAAAAGCCTATATCCTTCAAACTTTATTCCTAAAAAGTTTTGAAAATGGGTCTACTATCGAGACCAGCTCAGTCATGGAGACCCCACCCTAGCCAGCGCTGAAGGAATGAAGAAACAAACACAAAGACAGAGCAGCAAAGTGGGATATAACAGCCTTTCAAGCTGAGAGCCTCAAGGGGCTAACAGCCTTCCGAGCTCAGAGCCTCAAGCAGAGGCTGACCCATGTAGTTAGTCTCTCTGAACTGGTGATTATTATCAAGGCAGGTGTTCTGTGTTTTCTTATAGAACAAAGATAAACTAGGCAAGCAGCTGGTGCCTGCTCACCACTGATACAGCATTCTCCACAAGGGATCCATGGGGGCAGGGTCACATATCCCACATTTAAAGAACTAGTTCAACTGGTGTATGATATACATATACCGTTTACTACTTCAGAACACCACTTGGGGGACTGGCACAGTTTTCCTTGCCATGGAGTATGCAAACAACATACTCCATCACATATGTTAGGTCTTGTTCCAGCAGTCTATAGCAAAGAGACATAAGCTTTATTAACCAATTATTGGCTACAGGGGTGCCTACATCACCACAACCCCAGTTCCAGGTGGCTTCACAGAGAAGAGAGAGAGACTGTTTGGGAGAAAGTAAGGAAAAAGATAAGAGTTCCTGACTGGTAATCCAGATAATTCTTTCAGATCTTACCAATGATTCATGTAAGTTATGCAAGAAGAGGTGTAAATATTAGCAAAAGGAAGGTGTGTCTTACATATTTTCTTACTGAGGAATCTGAAAGACATGATTTTTGGATAGAACAAAACTGATTTTATATAGAACCTTCATCCACACTGAAAACAGCATATAAGGGTTAACCTCATTCACAAACACCATAAATAGAACAGGGCTTGCACTATTGAAGAGATGAGATTGAAACACACAGAACAATTATGGCACAACACAAGGACAGCTGAAGGGCTGAAGCCATGGATATATTGGGCTTGGGAGAGATAATGGTCCCTAAAGATGTTGGTATATCAAAGCCGGGACCCTGGAGTAAAACTGGACCTGGGATTGGCCTCTCCCTCTGTTACCTGGAGGGATAACAAGGCTGTGGCCAGTTCTGATTCCATGGCTGTAACATGATGCTGCCTGTGAAGGCCAGGAGAAGCAGAGGCAGCTACAAGTGAACTCATAAACCTGCAATGTTCCTAAGAGAGAGCTCTAAGCCACCAGTATAACCCTGGTTCTGGAGCTTTGAGAAGAGTGGAGGAAGCAACAGGGCTGAGCACAAGAAAAAGGTCATATAAATCAACATCCCCCTCCTTAAACTCACAAACTAAAATTTCAAATCACTTGAGCAAAATTAATGTCAGAAAAGATAGTCAAAAAACTGAACAAATAACAGAGTTCCCTTTTACAAGACTGTAACTAATAATGCATGCTTCTGTAAAAGATGACTTTAAAATAGCATAAATCCTCAATGAGATAAAGAAATGACTAATATCTATATACCAAGAAAACTAAATTCTACAACAAAAACAAGCAATTGTGAATTATGAACAGTTTAAGATTTTTAGAAGAACCCATCAGAAATGCCAAAAATTAAACCATAATTACTAAAGTAAAATAATATTAGTAGGAAAGGATAAGTAAATGCAAGAAAGTATTAAGTATTTTCTATATATCAATGTAGAAAACAGTTTTTTTTAACAGTTTTTTAAAAAATATATATAGGATGATAGGCTGTCAACCACCCACATATGGCCAAAACATGTTGCAGAAGAAGAAGCCAGAAGGAAGAGGTGAAGAGTCAAGATTTATAGAGTTAATGAGGGAGAGGAAGCAAAGCAAGATGGAAGAATAGAAGCCTACAACATTTGTCACCCATCCATACTGGAACACCAAATTTAAACAACTATCCACATACAGAAAATTACCATCTCAAGAACCAAAAATCAGTGTCACTGGACACACCTGGGGCCTGGGGAAACTCACTTCCCTGAAAGGAAGGGCCTTAGGCAAGGCCCAGTGCTGTGCTGGTTTCAGGTCTGACCAAGAACAGTCTCACTGGTGATGGCCACAAGGGTGCTTACATCACCACACCCCCAGTTTCAGGTGGTTCTGGACAAAGAGAGAAACTGTTTATTTGGGAGAAAGTAATGGAAAAGAACAAGAGCCCCTGCTTAGTAATACAGAGAATTCTTCCAGATCTTACCCAAGACCACCAAGGTGTTACCTTAGTGCAAAACCACACCATTATCGAGGTTGGGGCCTAAGTCCCTTCAAATACCAGGAAAGCCTTCCAAAAAAGGACAGGCACAAACAAATCAAGACCATGAATACAACAATAAATACCTAACTCTTCAATGCCCAGACACTGACAAATATCTGCAAGCATCAACCCAATCCAGGAAAACATGACGGCATCAAATGAATTAAGTAAGGCACCAGGAACCAACCTTGGAGAAATAGAGATATATGACCTTTCAGACAGAGAATTAAAGATAACTGTGTTGAGGAAACTCAAAGAAATTCAAGATAACATGGAGAAGAAATTCAGAATTTCATCAGGTAATTTTCACAAAGACATCAAAATAATTAGAAAGTATCAAGGAGAAATTTTAGAGTTGAAAAGTCAGTCTCTTAACAGAAGAATTGATCAAGCAGAAAGAAGTATTAGTGAGTTGAAGAGAAGAAAATTGAAAATACACAGAGGAGACAAAAGAAAAAAGAATAAAAAACAATAAAGCATGCCTATAAGATCTAGATAATAGCTTCTGAATAGTCTAGCTCTGTGTCCTCCATCCAAATCTTACCTTGAATTACAATCTGAATTGTAATTCCCATATGTTGAGAAAGGGACACTGTGGGAAATGATTGGATCATGGGGTGGTTTTCCCATGCTGTTCTCATGATAGTGAGTGAGTTCTCACAAGATCTGATGGTTTCATAAGGGGCTCTTCCCTTTCACTCTGCACTTCTCTCTCCTGACACCTTGTGAAAAAGGGTGTTTGCTTCCTTACTCATGCCTGTAAGTTTCCTGAGGCTTCCCCAGCCATGCAGAACTGCGAGTCAATTAAACCTCTTTCCTTTATAAATTACTCAGTCTCCAGGCAGTTCTTTATAGCAGTGTGAGAACAGACTAATACAGAAAGTTGGTACAGAGGTAGTGGGACACTACTATAAAGATACCTGAAATTGTGGAAGTGATTTTGGAACTGGGTAACACACAGAGGTTGAAACAGTTTGGCTCAGAAGAAGACAGGAAGATGTGGAAAAGTTTGGAACTTCCTAGATATTTGCTGAATAGTTTTGACCAAAATACTGATAGTGATATGAAAAATTAAGTCCCCAGGTTCAGGTGGTCTCAGATGGAGATGAGAATCTTATTGGCAACTGGAGCAAAGGTCATTCTTGCTTTCTTTAGCAAAGAAGCTGGTGGCATTTTGACCCTGTCCTAGAGATCTGTGGAACTTTGAACTTGAAAGAGATTATCTGAAATTGGAACTTATGTTTACAAGAGAAGCAGAGCATAAAAGTTTGAAACATTTGCAGCTTGATGATGTGATAGAATGAAAACACACACACACACATTTTCTGGGGAGAAATTCAAGCCCACTGCAGAAATTTCATAAGTAACAAGGAGCCTAATGTTTTGGCTCCTTTCCCCTAGACAATGACAAAAATGTCTCCAGGGCATGTCAGAGGTCTTCACAGCAGCCCCTTCCAACAAAGGCCTGGAGACCTATGAGAAAAAAATAACTTTGTAGGCTGGGCCTAGGGCCTTGTGTACCCTATGTCCCAGCCTGGGTAAAAGGGGCCAATGTACAGCTAAGGCCATTGCTTCAGACAGTGCAAGACCTAAACATTGGCAGATTACACATGATGTTGGGCCTGCAGGTGCACAGAAGTCAAGAATTGAAGTTTGGAAACCTCCGCCTGGATTTCCAAAGATGTATGAAAATGCCTGGATGTCTGGGTAGATGTTTGCTGCAGGGGTGGAGACTTCATAGAGAACCTCTGCTAGGGCAGTGCAGAAGGGAAATGTGGGGTTGGAGACCCTACTGGGGCACTGTCTAGTGAAGCTGTGAGAAGACTGCCACCAAAATGGTAGGTCTACCAACAGCTTGCACTGTGCACCTGGAAAAGCTGCAGACACTTAGTGCCAGCCCGTGAAAGCAGCTGGGAGGGGGTCTGTACCCTGCAAAGCCACAGGGACAAAGCTGCCCAAGACCATGGGAGCCTACTTCTTGCATCAGCATGTCCCAGATGTGAGACATGAAGTCAAAGGAAATCATTTCAAAGATTAAAGATTTAATGATGGCCTTGCCGAATTTGGGATTTGTATGGGGCTGTAGCACCTTAGTTTTGACCAATTTCTCCCATTTGGAATGGGTGCATTTATCTAACCCTTATATCTCCATTATATCTTGGAATTGACTAACTTGCTTTTGATTTTACAGGCTCACAGGTGGAAGGAACTTGCCTTGTCTCAGATGAGACTATGAACTAGGGCTTTTGAGTTAATGCTGAAGTGAGTTAAGACTTTGGGGAACTGTTGGGAAGGTATAACCATGTTTTGAAATGTGAGAAAGATGAGATTTTGAAGGGGCCAGGGGTGGAATAATATTCCAACTCAAATCTCATCTTGAATTGTAATCCAAATTGCAATTCCCACGTTAGGGAAGGGACCTTGTCCGAGGTGACAGGATCTTGGGGTGGTTCCACTATGCTATTCTCATGGTAGTGAGTAAGTTCTCAGAAGATCTAATGGTATTATAAGAGGCTCTTTCCCCCTTCAGTCTGCACTTTTCTGTCCTGCCACTTTGTGAAAAGGGCATATTTGCTCCCCCATCTGCCATGATTGTAAGTTTCCTGAGGCTTCCCCAGCCATGCCAACTGTGAGTCAATTAAACCTCTTTCCTTTAGAAATTAGTCTCAGGTTGTTCTTTATAACAGTATGAGAATGGACTAATACAGCCTCAAAGGAACAAATCTAAGAGTTATTGGCCTTAAAGAGGAGGTAGAGAAAGAGATAGGAGTTGAAAATTTATTCAAAGGGATAATATCATAGAACTTCCCAAAGCCAGGGAAAGATCTCAATATTTAAGCACAAGAAGGTTATAAAACACTAAGCAGATTTAACCCAATGATGACTACCTCAAGGTATTTAGTAAGCAAACTCCCAAAGGTCAAGGATAAAGAAGAGATCTTAAAAGCAGCAAGAGTAAAGAAACAAATGACATAAAACCGAGCTCTGATACATCTGACAGCAAGTTTTCAAGTGAAACCTTACAGTCAAGAGAGAATGGCATGATATACTGAAAGTCCTAAAGAGAAAAAACTGTTACCCTAGAATAGCATATCCACCAAAAATGTTCTTAAAGCATGAAGGAAAAATAAAGGCCTTCCTAGACAAAAGCTGAGGGATTTTATCAACACCAAACCTGTCCCACAAGAAATGATAAAGGGCATTCCTCAATCTAAAAGAAAAGGATGTTAATGAGCAGAAGAAATCATCTGAAGGTATAAAATTCACAGGTATAGTAAGCACACAAAAAAACACAGAATAGTATAACACTGTAATTGTAGTGTGTAAACTACTCTTAAGTAGAAAGACTAAATGATAAACAATAAAAAATAATAACTACAACAACTTTTCAAGACATAGTACAATAAGACATAAAGAGATATAACAAAAAGTTAAAAAGCAGGGGAACAAAGTTAAAGTATAAAGTGTTTCTTTTCTCTTGTCATGTTTGTTTATACAATTACTGTTAAGTTGTCATCAGTTTAAAATAATGGGTTATTTTAAAGATAGTATTTACAAGCCTCATAATAACTTTAAATCAAAAAACACGCAACAGATTCACACACAAGAAAATAAAAAGTGAGAAATGAAAGTATAACACCAGAGAAAATCACCTTCACTAAAAAGAAAACAGGATGGAACAAAAGAAGGAAAAGATCACAAAATAACCCAAAAATAAATAACAAAATAGCAGGAGTAAGTCTTTGTTTCTCAGTAATAACATTAAATATTAATGGACTACACTCCCAAATCAAAAGACAGAGTGGCTGAATGGATGACAAAACAAGACCCAGTGATATGTTGCCTATGAGAAATATACTTTACCTAAAGAGTCACATATAGACTAAAAATAAAAAGATGAAAATGGTATTCCTTGCCAATAGAAATTCAAAAAGAACAGGAGTAGCTGTACTTATATCCCACAAAATAGATTTCCAGCCAAAAACAATAAATAGAACAAAGAATGTCAGTATATAATGATAAAGGAATCAATTCAGGGAGAGAGTATAACAATTGTAAATATATATGCACCCAACACTGGGACACCCAGATATGTAAAGCAAATATTATTAGAGCTAAAAAGACAGACAGACTTCTATATAATAATAGCTGGAGACCTCAACACCCCCCTTTTAGTATGGAACAGATATTCCAAATAAAAAATCATCAAAGAAACATCAGACTTAATCTGCATTGTAGACCAAATGGATCTAATAGAAACTTACAGAACATTTCATCCAAGGGCAACAGAATACACATTATTCTCCTCCACACATGGATTATTCCCAAGGATGCACCATACATTAAGTCACAAAACAAGTCTGAAAACATTCAAACACACTGAAATAATATCAAACATGTTCTGTGACCACAATGGAATAAAACTAGAAATTAATAACAAGAGCAATTTTGGAAACTATACAAACACATGGAAATCAAACAATATATTCCTAAATGACCAGTGGGTTAATGAAGAAATTAAGAAGGAAATTGAAAATTTTCTGAAACAAGTGATAATGGAAACACCACATACCAAAAGCTATGGGATACAGCTGAGAGGAAAATTTATAAGTGCTGACAACAAAAAAGAAAAAAAACTTCAAATAAACACATAATGATGGATCTTAAAGAACTAAAAATACAAGCACAAACCAAACTCAAAATTAGCAGAAAAAAAGAAATTATAAAAATCAAAGCAGAAATAAATGAGTTTAACATGAAGAAAATAATGCAAAAGATAAATGAAAAAAAAAATGTTTTTTTAAAGATAAACAAAATTGACAAACCTTCAGCCAGACTAATGACAAAGAGAGAGAGAGAGAGAGAGAGAGAGAGAGAGAAGACCCAAATAAATAAAATTAGACACGAAAAAGGAGATTTTACAGCTGATACCACGGAAATTCAAAGGATCATTAGTGGTTACTATGAACAACTATATGCCAATACACTGGGAATTCTAGAAAAAAGTATGGATTCTTAGACACATACGATCTACCAAGATTGAACCAGGAAGAAATCTAATACCTGAGCAAACCAATAACAAGTAGTGAGATCAAAGCCATAATAAAAATTCTCCCAAGGAAAAATTGCCCAGGTCCCAATGCCTTTACTGCTGAATACTACCAAACATTTAAAGAAGAACTAATATCAAAATAATCAAATTGTTCCAAAAAGTAGAGGTGGGATACTTCCAAACTCATTCTGTGAGGCCAGTATTACCTTGATACCTGAACCAGACAAAGACAAATCAAAAAAAGAAAACTACAGGTCAATATCTCTGATGAACATTGATGCAAAAACCCTCAACAAAACACTAGAAAACTAAATTTACCAATATATTTTGAAAGATCATTCAATACAATTGACTCTGGGGACTCAGGGGAATGAGTTGGAGGGAGTGAGGGATAAAAGACTACACATTGGGTACAGTGTACACTGCTTGGGTGATGGATGCACCGAAATCTCATAAATCACCACTAAAGAACTTATTCATGTAAGCAAACACCACCTGTTCCCTCCCTCAAAAAAAACTATTGATTAAAAAAGAGAGAGAGAGACAGAGAGAGAGAGAGAGAGATCATTCATCATGAACAAGTGGGCTTTATCCTAGGGATTCATGGATGGTTCAACATATGCAAATCAATCAATGTGATACCTCATATCAACAGAATGAAGGACAAAATCCTTCATTTCAATTGACATGATCATTTCAATTGATGCTGAAAAAGCATTTGATAAAGTTCAACATTCATTCATTATAATAGAAAACAAAAACAAACACACAAAAACAAACAAACAAAAAAACCCTGAACAAACTAGGTATAAAAGGAACATACCTCAATACATTGAAAGCCATAGATGACAGACCCACAGCTGGTATCATACTGAATCTGAAAAAAAGTGAAAGGCTTTTCTTTAAGATTTGAAACACAAGAAGGATGCCCACCTTCACAACTGTTATTCCACATAGTACTGAAAGTCCTAGCTAGGGCAGTCAGACAAGTGAAAGAAAGGGCATTCAAATTGGAAGGGAAGAAGTCAAATTATCCTTGTTTACAGATGTTATGATCTTGTATTTGGACAAACCTAAAGATTCCACAAAAAACTATTATAACTGATAAATTCAGTAAAGTTGAAGGATACAAAACTAACATACAAAAATCAGTAGCATTTCTATAGGCCAACAGTGAACAATCTAAAAAAGAAATGAGAAAAGTAATCCCATTTACAATAGTCACAAATAAAATGGAATACCTTGGAGTTTACCAAAGAAGCGGGAGATCTCTATAATGAAAACTATAAAACACTGAAGAAAGAAATTGTAGAAAACACCAAAAAGTGGAAAGCTAATTCATGTTCATAGATTGGAAGAATTAATATTGTTAAAATGTCTATACTACCCAATCTGTAGATTCAATGCAATCCCTATCAAAATGCCAATCACAATCATCACAGAAATAGAAAGCAATCCAAAAATTTATATGAAACCACAAAAGACACAGAATTGCCAAAGCTATCCTAAGCAAAAAAGAAAAAACTGGAAGAATCACATTACCTGATTTTAAAGTATACTACGAACTATAGTAACCATAACACCACAGTACTAGCATAAAAACAAATACACAGACCAATGGAACAGAATAGAGAACCCAGAAACAAATCCTACAGTGGACTCATTTTGAACAAATGTGCCAAGAACATACTCTGGGGAAAAGACAGTCTCTTCAGTAAATGCTACTAGAAAAACTGGATATTCAAATGCAGAAGAATGAGACTAGACCACTATCTCTCACCATATACAAAAATCAAATCAAAATGGATTAAAGACTTACATCTAAGACTTCAGACTATGAAACTACCACAAGAAAACTTTGGGAAAAATCTCCAGGATAGTGGTCTGGGAAAAAAATTTTGAGTAATACTGCACAAGCACAGGCAGCCAAAGCAAAAATGGACAAATCTGCACAGCAAAGGATACAATCAACAAAGTGAAGAGACAACCCACAGAATGGGAGAAAATATTTGCTAACTACCCATCTGACAAGGGATTACTAACCAGAATATATATGGAGCTCAAACAACTCTGTAGGAATAAAACCTAATAACCAAAAGAGACAAAAAGTTTGAATAGACATTTCTCAAAAGAAGACTTACAAATGACAAACAGGCATATGAAAAAGTGCTCAACATCATTGATCAGAGGAATGTAAATCAAAACTACAATGAGATATCATCTCACCCCAGTTAAAATGGCTTGTATCCAAAAGACAAGCAATAACAAACACTGGTGAGGATGCATATAAAAAGGAACCCTGGTACACTGATGTTGGGAATGTAAATTAGTACTGTCACTATGGAGAACAATTTGGAGTCTCCTCAAAAATGTAAAACTAGAGCTATCATATAATTCAGCAATCTCACTGCTGGGTATGTACCCAAAAGTAAGAAAATCAGTATATCAAAGAGATATCTGCACTCTTATGTTTACTGTAGCACTGTTCACAATAGCTAAGGTTTGGAGGCAACTTAAGTGTCCATCGACAGATGAATGGATGAAGAAAAATGTCTGTTGTGTTACATATACACAATAAACTACTATTCAGCTGAGAGAGAGAGATTGATTCTGTCATTTGCAGCAACATGGATGGAACTGAAGGCCATTATGCTAAGTGAGATAAGCCAGGCACAAAAAGACATCTATGTTTTCACTTATTTATGGGATCTAAAAATCAAAACAATTCAACTCATGGAGATGAAGAATAGAGAAGGATGGTTACTAGAATCTGAGAAGGGTAGCAGGGAGATGGCAGGAGAAGTAGGGGGAGGTTAATTGATACAGAAAATATATTTGGAAGTAAGATTTAGTATTTGTTAGCACAACAGGGAGGCCATAGTCAATAATAATTTAATTGTACATTTTAAAATAATGAAAAGAGTATAATTGGATTGTTCATAACACAAAGAATAAATGCTTGAGTTTATCACCCAATTTTCCATAATGTAATTATTCTGCTTTCCTACCTGTGCCAAAATATATCAGCACCCCATAAATATATATGCTTACTACATACCCACAAAAAATAAAAATGAGTTAATGATGGCTTCTGCTTAAAGAAGCCCTTTTGCCCCTCTCAAAATGCTACTAAAATAATCGTGAATGGATGTGTAAAAACACAACCTCACAAAATGGAAGGAATGACTAAATACATAGTACATACATATGTGCATACATACATAGAAAAGCTGAGAAGCAGATAGAAATGTGGAAACCAACAGAGCCAAGAATGCTGAAATATGGCAGGAAAAGGCAAACTCATTTATACTGACGAACTCCAAATGACTCAGAAATTTGAGAGCACCAAGGAGTTCTGAAAGAGGAGGCAAAGGTAATGCTGAAAGCAGGAGGACTGGCTGAAAATCAGTTTAATATGTAGTCAGTGGTCCCAACTAAGGGAAAGCTGGTGAGGTTTGACCGATCAGGACCAAGTGCTCCTCTATGTCCTTAGAACCACCAGAATGGAGGGAAGGGTCAGCAAGTGAGGTCCAGCTTCAACTGTGCCACTAGGATGTCTTCTATATATGGAAGCATCATGTAAAATACTGTTTGAAGAAAGATACTGTCATTGAGGAAAAATGTTACTGTAAGCCATGATCTTACACCATCACAGACGGAGGGTATTGGGTAGGCCTGCCATCTGGCACTAAAATATCTTACTGAGTAATCAGGCAAATATGTGAGGGTTCTGGCCTTAATTAAAAACATCAGAAAGATGTTAAAATAAGAGCATGAGTCTGGGAATGCCAGCCAAAAGCCTAAAGATAAAAATTTCACATTTTGTCTTAAAGTTAAAAATAAGAGTTAATTTTAGAGGCAAATCTACCTAGGGTTATTCTTTTTCCACCCCCTGTTCTGGCTCATTCGGTTGCCTAATGATCCTTGCTGGGTGCTTATGACATGGGAAGTTTAAAAATGCCTAGAAGGAAGGAGAGGATTTCAAATTTAATCATAGTCCTAACCTGAGTTTTTACACATTATGCACAGTATTTAACTGCCTGGAATCAGAAGCCAGAGTTTGAGCCTCAATGCTGACATTTACAATCCAGGTAAAATTGGGTAATTTTACCTCCCAGGGCCTTAGTTCTCTTGACTATAAGATGAGAATAACAATACCCACATCAGAGCTAGGATTAAAGTTAATTTGTTGAAGTTAGTGTTGAAGTTAAGATTTAATAAGATAATAAGTATAAAAGGGTTTAACATGACATCTCGGAGGTAGTAAACACTAATTATATTTGTTATTTTCCAAAGAGCCACAAACTTTAGAGGGAAAACAAGCTATTAGAGTTAAAAAGCATCAGTGGTTAGGGTTCCTAAAGGAATAGCAAGGAATGAGTTGGACATTTAAGATAGAGTTGATTTTTGTCTGCACTTTAAATGAAAATTGCCCCAAGTATACTGTTTTGTCTTAAGAAAATCTATAAACCTATACCTTATGGAATAAATCAACATGGCTCAGTCTGCACCAGACATTTTATTTTATTCTGGACCCAATTCTTCTGTAAGGGTGGGTCCCTTTATCTGAGTAGACAGCTGAAGGTAGGAGGCTGATACTCTAGGGAGGGTTTAACCCCATTATTTTTCTACCAAGATCAGCTCTTGGAAGAGACAATGTGGCCTCCTCACTAATCAATAAAAGTAGTGCTGGGCCAGGTGCGGGGGCTCACACCTGTAATTCCAGCACTTTGGGAGGCTGAGGCTGGTGGATCATGAGGTCAGGAGTTCGAGACCAGCCTGGCCAATATGGTGAAACGCTGTTTCTACTAAAAATACCAAAAAAAAAAAAAAAAAATTAGCTGGGCCTGGTGGTGCATGCCTGTAATCCCAGCTACTTGGGAGGCTGAGGTAGGGGAATTCCTTGAATCTGGGAGGTGAAGATTGCAGCAACACTGCACTCCAGTCTGGGTGACAGAGACTCCATCTCAAAAAAAGAAAAACAAACCAACAATTAACAACAACAACAACAACAAAAAACAATGAACTCCACCATGGTTAGAGCTCCAACTCAAAAATATTGTTTGCCTTGCTTCTAGCATCATCACAGAGATCCCAGGAAAATCCAAACATTACGACTCCTACTCTGTGGGTCCCCTACTCCAAATACCCTCCAGTATTCTTTTTCCACCTGTTGTTATATAAAAAAAATTCCCATGAACTGGAGCTGGACCTAACATTATCTAGTGAGCGTAGGAAGACTAGCATTAAAGAAGACAAGAATATTCCACGTCATTAGGAATCAGAGCTAGCAAAACAGTTCTTAAAATATGGTTTCTAGTATCATCTGGCAACTTGCTAAAAATGCAAATTCTGGGGCCTCACTCAAGACCTGTTGAATCACGATCTCAGGTGGAGGCCAGCAATCTGTTTTTTTTGTTTTTGCTTTTTGTTTTGTTTGTGCCTTGATAAATAAAAATTGTACATATATTTCCAACATTATGTTTTGAAATGTGTATACATTATGGAATGGCTAAATTGGCCTCAGATATCATATGTTTGTGCTGAGAACACTTAAAAGTCTACTCTCAGCAATTTTCACATAAATAACACATTGTTATTAACCGTAGTCAGCATGTTGTATATTGGATCTCTTGGACTTATTCCTCCAAACTGAAATTTTATGTTCTTTCACAAACAACTCTCAGTCTATATCCTCCCAGCCCCTGATCCTGGTAACCATCATTCTACTCTCATTCATCTTTTCTTAGATTCTACATATAAGTGAGATTGTAAAGTATTTGTCTTTCTGGACCTGGCTTATTTCACTTAACATAATGTCCTCCAAGTTCATCCGTGTTGTTGTAAATGAGAGGGCTTTTTTAAGGCTGAATATTTCATTGAGTACACCGCATTTTCTTTATCCATTCATTGCTAAACACTTAATTTGATTCTGTAACTTGGCTATTGTAAATAATGCTTACGTGAACATGGGAATGCAGCTACCCTTCCCATACTGCTTTCATTACCTTTGGATATATACCTAGTAATGGAAGTGCTGCATTATATGGAAGTTCTATTTTTAATTTTTTTGAGAAACCTCCATACTGTTTTCCATAATTGCTATATGAATTTACATTTCCACCCACAGTGTAACAAGGGTTTCCTTTTCTCCACAACTTTGCCAATACTTGCTCTCTTTCACTTTTACTGTCAATTAATTTTTGGCAAAGATACCAAGAACACAATGGGGAGACAAGGGTCTCTGAAACAAATGGTGTTAGAAAAACTGGATCTCCTCATGCAGAATGAAATTAGACCCTTATCTCACATCGTATACAAAAGCCAACTCAAAATGTTTTAAAGATTTAAACATAAGACCCCAAACTGTAAAACTATTAGAAGGAAACATAGGAGAAAAGCTAAGTTCCATAACATTGCTCAGGGAAAATGTGATCCCCAAAACACAGGCAACAAAAGTGAAAATAAGCAAATGTATTATATCAAACTAAAAAGCTTCTCCACGGGGTGAGGGGTGGATGGGAAAGCAGAGTGAAGAGACAACCTACAGAATGGGAGAAAATATTTCCAAATCATGCCTCTGATAAGGAGTTAATGCTCAAAATATATAAAAAGCTCAAACAATTCAATACCAAGAAAACAACCTGATTAAAACATGGACAAAGGACCTCAATAGTTTTCAAAAGAAGACATCCAAATAAAAAACAGGTGTATAAAAAGATACTCAACATCACTCACATCAAGGAAACACTAGTCAAAACCATCATGAGCTCTCACTTCACACCTATTAGAATGGCCATTATCCTTTTTCACAATGGAGTTGCTGCCAGAGACAGGTGTCATGAAAACTACCCCTAAAAGCCAAAATGGGAAAGGAAAAGACTCATATCAACATTGTCATCATTGGACATGTAGATTTGGGCAAATCTACCACTACTGGCCATCTAATCTACAAATGTGGTGACATCAACAAAAGAACCACTGAAAATTTTGAGAAAAAGGCTACTGAGATGGGAAAAGTCTCCTTCAAGTATGCCTGGGTCTTGGATAAACTGAAAGCTGAGTGTGAACGTGGTATCACCATTGATATCTCCTTGTGGAAATTTGAGACCAGCAAGTACTATGTGATTGTCACCGATGCCCCAGGACACAGATACTTCATCAGAAACATGATTACAGGGACATCTCAGGCTGACTGTGCTGTCCTGATTGTTGCTGCTGGTGTTGGTGAATTTGAAGCTGGTATTTCCAAGAATGAGCAGATCCAAGAGCATCCCCTTCTGGCTTACACACTGGGTGTGAAACAACTAATTGTTGGTGTTAACAAAATGGATTCCACTGAGCCACCCTACAGCCAGAAGAGATATGAGGAAATCATTAAGCCAGCATTTACATTATGAAAATTAGCTACAACCCCAACACAGTAGCATTTGTGCCAATTTCTGGTTGGAATGGTGACAACCTGCTGGAGCCATGTGCTAACATGCCTTAGTTCAAGGATGGAAAGTCACCCGTAAGGATGGCAATGCTAGTGGAACCATGCTGCTTGAGGCTCTGGACTTCATCCTACCACCAACTCATCCAACTGACAAGCCCTTGCGCCTGCCTCTCCAGGATGTCTATAAAATTGGTGGTATTGGTATTGTTCCTGTTGGCCAAGTGGTGACTGGTGTTCTCAAACCTGGTTTGGTGGTCACCTTTGCTCCAGTCAACATTACAACTGAAGTAAAATCTGTCAAAATGCACCATGAAGCTTTGAGTAAAGCTATTCCTGATGACAATGTGGGCTTCAATGTTAAGAATGTATCTGTCAAGGATGTTCATCGTGGCAATGCTGCTGGTGACTGCAAGAACCAACAACCCACCAATGGAAGCAGCTGGCTTCACTGCTCAGGTGATTATCCCGAACAATCCAGGCAAATCAGTGCTGGCTATGGCCCTGCACTGGAATTGCCACACGGCTCACATTGCATGAAAGTTTGCCGAGCTGAAGGAAAAGATTGATCACCGTTCTGGTAAAAAGCCAAAGATGGTCCTAAATTCTTGAAGTCTGGTGATGCTGCCATCATTGATATGGTTCCCGGCAAGCCCATGTGTGTTGAGAGCTTCTCAGACTATCCACCTCTGGGTCACTTTGCTGTTCATGATATAAGACAGACAGCTGCGATGAGTGTCATCAAAGCAATGGACAAGAAGGCTGCTGGAGCTGGCAAGGTCACCAAGTCTGCCCAGAAAGTTCAGAAGGCTAAATGAATATGATCCCTAATATCTGCCACCTCAGTCTCAGTCAGTCGTGGAGGAAGAACGGTCTCAGAACTATTTGTTTCAATTGGCCATTTAAGTTTAGTAGTAAAAGACTATTTAATGATAACTATGCATCATAAACCTTCAGAAGGAAAGGTGAATGTTTTGTGGACCACTTTGGTTTTCTTTTTTGCGTGTGGCAGTTTTAAGTTATTAGTTTTTAAAATCAGTACTTTTTAATGGAAACAACTTGACCAAAAATTTGTCACAGAATTTTGAGACTGATTTAAAAAGTTTAATGAGAAAAAATAATAATAATTAAAAAAAGAATGGCTATTATCAAAATTTCTAAGAATAAATTTTAAATATTCTTACCATAAAGAAATGATAAGTCTGTAAGGGGATGAACATATTAGTTTGTTTGATTTAATCATTCCACAGTGTATACATATATCATAACATCACATTGTACTCTATAAATATACAAAATTATTGTGAGTTAAAAATACAATTTAAAAAAAAAGAAACTGTTTTAACAAGCCCTTCAAGTGATTTTAATGAATACTTCCACTTGAAAGCAACTTAAATAAAACAAATGTTTTTAATGGCAACTGAAAGGACTTAGGTGAGATAAAAGGGAAGTTTTGTCAAAGAGCTAATAGCATTTGACAGTGTTAATGCTAAATTGTTAAGACATAAGAGGTACTGCAGAAAAGCCTTCTGTAATTACATTCCAATGTTTATCTCCCCATTCAGCTATGAACTCTAAGAGTCAAGAACTACATCTGTCTTGTTCTTTGAGTTCAAAAAAGAAAAGAGGATACTTGTGCAGAATATGCAAGTTTGTTACATAGGTACACGTGTGTCATGGTGATTTGCTGCATCTATTGACCCATCCTCTAAGTTTCCCCCCTTCCCCGCCAACTCCCAACAGGCCCTGGTGCATGTTGTTCCCCTCTCTGTGTCGATGTGTTATTGTTCAACTCCCACTTAGGAGTGAGAACATGTGGAGTTTGATTTTCTGTTCTTTGTTAGTTTGCCGAGAATGGCTCCCAGCTTTATCCATGTCCCTGCAAAAAACATGATCTTATTCCTTTTTATGGCTGCATAGTATTCCATGGTGTATATGTACCATATTTTGTTTATCCAGTCTATTATTTACGGGCATTTGGGTTGGTTCCATTTCTTTGATATTGTAAACAGCTCTGCAATAAATATACATGTGCATGTACCTTTATAGCAGAGTGATTTATATTCCTTTGGATTTTTACCCAGTAATGAGATTGCTGGGTCAAATGATATTTCTGGTTTTAGATCCTTGAGGAATCACCATACTGTCTTCCACAATGGTTGAACTAATTTACATTCCCACAACATTGTAAAAGCATTCCTATTTCTCCACAGCCTCACCAGCATCTATTGTTTCTTGGCTTTTTAATAATCACTATTCCAAATGGCATGTGATATCTCATTATGGTTTTGATTTGCATTTCTCCATTTCTCTGATGATCAGTGATGTTAAGCTTTTTTTCATATTTTTGTTGGCTATGTAAATGTCTTTTTTTGAGAAATGTATGTTCATATCCTTTGCCCACTGTATGATAGAGTTTTTTTTTTTCTTGTAAATTTGTTTAAGTTTCTTTTAAACTCTGGATATTAGACCTTTGTCTGTTGGGTAGATTGCAAAAACTTTCTCTCATTCTGTAGGTTGCCTGTTCACCCTGATGATATTTTCTTTTGCTTTGCAGAAGCTCTTTAGTTTAATTATATCTCATTTGTCAATTTTAATTTTCATTGCAATTCCTTTTGGCATTTTGGCCATGAAGTTTTTCCCCATGCCAATGTCCTAAATGGTATTGCCTCGGTTTTCTCCTAGGGTTTTTATGGTTTGGGATTTTACATTTAAGTCTTTAATCCATCTCGAGATAATTTTGTGTAAGGTATAAAGACGGGCCAGTTTCAGTTTTATGTATATGGCTAGACCACTTTCCCAGCACGATTTATTGAATAGGAGATCCTTTATCCATTGCTTGTATTTGTCAGATTTGTTGAAGATCAGATGTGTGGTGTTATTTCTGAGCTCTTTATTCTGTTCTACTGGTCTATATGTCTGTTTTGGTACCAGTATCATGCTGTTTTGGTTATTGTAGCCTTGTAGCGTAGTTTGAAGTCAGGTAGTGTGATGCCTCCAGCTTTGTTCTTTTTGCTTAGGATTGTCTTGGCTTTACAGGGTATTCTTTGATTCCATAAGAAATTTAAAGTCTTTCTAATTTAAAGAACTAGAATTTTTTCTAATTCAGTGAAGAATGTCAATGGTAGTTTGATGGAAATAGCACTGAATCTATAAATTACTTTGGGCAGTATGGCTATATTTATATTGATTTTCCTACCCATGAGCATGGAATGTTTTTCCATTTGTTTGTGTCCTCTCTTATTTCCTTGAGCCGTGGTTTGTAGTTATTTTTTGAAGAGGTCCTTCACATGTCTTGTAAGTTGTATTCCTAGGTATTTTATTCTCTTTGTAGCTATTGTGAATGGGAATTCACTCATGATTTGACTCTCTGCTTGTCTATTGTTGGGGTAAAGGAATGCTTGTGATTTTTATACACTAATTTTGTATCATGAGACTTTGCTGAAGTTGCTTATCAGTTTAAGGAGTTTTACGGCTGAGATGATGGGGTTTCCTAAATATAAATTCACGTCTACAAAGAGAAACAATTTGACTTCCTCTCTTCCTACTTGAATATCCTTTATTTCTTTCACTTTCCTGATTGCCCTGGCCAGAACTTCTAATACTATGTTGCATAAGATGGTAAGAGAGGGCATCCTTTTCTTCTACCAGTTTTCAAAGGGAATGCTTCCAGATTTTGCCTGTTCAATATGGCTGTGGGTTTGTCATAAATAGCTCTTATTATTTTAAGATATGTTCTATCAATACCTGGTTTATTCAGAGTTTTTAACATGAAAGGATGTTGAATTTTGTCAAAGGCCTTTTCTGCATCTATTGAGAGGATCATGTGGTTTTGTCTTTGGTTCTGTTTATGTGATGGATTATGTTATTGATTTACATATGTTGAACTAGCTTTGCATTCCAGGGATGAAGCTGACTTGATTGTGATGGATAAGTTTTTTGATGTGCTGCTGGGTTTGGTTTGCCAGTATTTTATTGAGAATTTTGGCACTGATGTTCATCAGGAATATTGGCCTGAAGTTTTCTTTTTTCTTAAATCTCCAAGATAATTTTTTTATTGTACTTTAGGTTCTGGGGTACATGTGCAGATCATGCAGGATTGTTGCATAGGTATATACATGGCAAGGTGGTTTGATGCCTCCATCCCCCCCTCACCTATATCTGGCATTTCTCCCCATGTTATTTCTCCCCAACCTCCCCTCCTCCTGCTGTCCCTCCCCTAGCCCCCGAAACAGACCCTGATGTGTTATGCTCCCCTCCCTGTGTCCATGTGTTCTCATTGTTCAACACCAACCTATGAATGAGAACATGCAGTGTTTGATTTTCTGATCTTGTGTCCATTTGCTGAGAATGATGGTTTCCAGATTCATCCATGTCCCTACAAAGTTTTCTTTTTTTGTTGTGACTCTTCCTGGTTTGGGCATCAGGATGATTCTGGCTTCATAAAATGAGTTAGGGAGAAGTCCTTTCTTTTCAGTTGTTTGGAATAGTTACATAAAGAATGGTACCAGCTCCTCTTTGTACTTCTGGCAGAATTTGGCTGTGAATTCATCTGGTCCTGAGCCTTTTTTGGTTGGTAGGTAATATGGTTTGGCATCACTCACATCTCACCTTGATTTGTATCTCCCAGGATTCTCAAGTGTTGTGGGAGGAACGGAGAGGGGGTATAATTGAATCATGGGGGTCAGCATTTCCCATGCTATTTTTGTGATAGTGCATAAGTTTCACAATATCTGATGGTTTTATCAGGGGTTTCTGCTTTTGCTTCTTCATTTTTTTCTTGCTGCTGCCATGTAAGAAGTGCCTTTCACCTTCTACCATTCCGAGGCCTCCCAGACATGTGGAACTGTAAGTCCAATTAAACCTCTTTTCCTTCCCAGCCTCAGGTCTGTTTAACAGTGTGGAAACAGAATAATAAAGTAAACGGTACCAGTAGAGTGGGGTGTTGCTGAAAAGATACCCAAAAATGTGGAAGCAACTTTGGAACTAAATAACAGGCAGAGGTTGGAACAGTTTGGAGATCTCAGAAGAAAATAGGAAAATGCGGGAGTTTGGAACCTCTTTGAGACTTGTTTAATGGCATTGACAAAAATGCTGATACTGATATGAATAATAAAGTCCAAGCTGAGGTGGTCTCAGATGGAGGTGAAGAACTTGTGATTTGGAGCAAAGGTGAATATTGTTACTTTTTAGCAAACAGACTGGTGGTATTTTGCCCCTGCTCTAGAGATTTATGGACTTTTGAACTTGAGAGTGATGATTTAGGGTCTCTGGTGGAATAAATTTCTAAGCAGCAAAGCATTCAAAAGGTGACTTGAGTGCTGTTAAAACCATTCCATTTTAAAAGGCAAACAGAGGATAAACATTCAGAAAATTTGCGGCCTGATGATGTACTAGAAAAGAAAAAATATCTATTTTTGAGGAGAAATTCAAGCTGGCTGCAGAAATTTGCATAAATAGCAAGTAGCCTAAGGTTAATCCCCAAGAGCGTGGGTAAAATATTTCCATGCCATGTTAGAGACCCTCATGGCAGCCCCTCCCATCATAGGCCTGAAGGTCCAGGAGGAAAAAGTGGTTTCATGGGCCAGGCCCAGGGTCCCCATGCTGTGTGCAGCCTAGGGACTTGATGTCCTGTGTCCCAGACACTCCAGCCATGGCTTAAATGAGGCCAACATAAAGCTCAGCCTGTGGCTTCAGAGGGTGGAAGCTCCAAGCCTTGACAGCTTCTATATGGTGTTGAGCCTGTGGGTGCACAGAAGTCAACAACTGAGGTTTGGGAACCTTTGCCTAGATTTCAGAAGATATATGGAAGCACCTGGATGGCCAGGCAAGTTTGCTGTAGGGCCAGGGCCCTCATGGAGAACCTCTGCTAGGGCAGTGCAGAAGGGAAATGTGGGGTTGGAGCCCCCACAGAGAGTCCCTTCTAGGGCACTGCCTACTGGAGCTGTGAGAAGAGGGCCACCATCATCCAGAACCCAGAATAGCAGATCCACCGACAGCTTGCACTATGTGCCTGGAAAAGCCATAGACACTCAATGTCAGCCCATGAAAGGAGCCAGGAGTGAGGCTAAACCCTACAAAGCTGCAAGAGTAGTAGAGTTGCCCAAGACCATAAGAACCCACCTCTTGCATCAGCATGGCCTTGATGTGAAACCTGGAGTCAAAGGAGATCATTTTGGAGCTTTAAAATTTGTCTGCCCCACTGGATGCTGGACTTGCATAGGCATTGTAACTCCTTCATTTTAGTCAATTTCTCCTATTTAGAATTGCTGTATTCACCCAATACCTGTACCCCTATTGTATCTTGGAAGTAACTAGCTTGTTTTTTATTTTGCAGGCTCATAGGTAGAAGGGACTCGCCTTGTCTCAGATGAGATGTTGGACTATGGACTTTTGAATTAATGCTGAAATAAGTTAAGACTTTGGGGAACTGTTGGGAAGGCACGACTGGTTTTGAAATGTGAGGACATGATATTTGGAGGGGCCAGGGGTGGAATGATATGGTTTGGCCGTGTCCGCACCCATATCCCAACTTGAATTGTGTCTCCCAGAATTCTCATGTTTTATGAGAGAGACCCAGGGGTAAGTAATTGAATCATGGGGGCCAGTTTTCCCATGCTATTCTTGTGATAGTGAATAAGTCTCACAAGATATGATAGGTTTATCAGGTGTTTCCACTTTTGCTTCTTCCTCATTTATTCTTGCTGCTGCCATATAAGAAGTACCTTTCACCACTTGCCATGATTCTGAGGACTCCCCAGGCATGTGAAACTGTAAGTTCAATTAAACCTCTTTTCCCCCCCAGTCTTGGTCTCTCTTTATCAGCAGCATGAAAACAGAGTAATATACTAGGCTATTAATTACTGCTTCAATTTCAGAATTTGTTATTGCTCTATTCAGGGATTTGACTCCTTCCTGGTTTAGTCTTAGGAGGCTGCATATATCCAGGAATTTATCCATTTCTTCTAGATTTTCTAGTTTGTTTGCATAGAGGTGTTTATGCTGTTCTCTAATGGGAGTTTGTATTCCTGTGAGTTCAGTGATGATATCCCCTTTATCATTTTTCACTTTGTCTATTTGATTCTTCTCTCTTTTCTTCATTAGTCTAGCTAGAAGTCTATCTACCTTGTTGATTTTTCATTGATTTTTTGCAGGGTTTTTTATGCCTCCATCTCCATCAATTTTGCTCTGATCTTAGTTATTTATTGTCTTCTGAAAGCTTTTGGATTAGTTTGCTCTTGTCACTCTAGCTCTTTTAATTGTGATGTTAGAATATCAATTTGAGATCTTTCTAGCTTTCTGATGTGGGCATTTAGTACTATAAATTTCCCTCTTAACACTGCTTTGGCTCTGTGCCAGAGATTCTTGTACATTTTCTCTTTATTTTCATGAGTTTCAAAGAACTTCTTGATTTCTGCCTTAATTTCATTATTTACCCAACATTTCCTCAGGAGCAAGTCATTCAATTTCCATGTAATTGTGTGGTTTTGAGTGCATTTCTTATCCCTGAGTTCTAATTTGATTGCACTGCAGTCTGAGAGACTGTTTGTTATGATTTCCATTCTTTTGCATTTTCTGAGGAGTGTTTTACTTCCAATTATGTTGTTGATTTTATAATAACTGCCACTGGCACTGAGAAGAACATAAGTCTGTTGACTTGGTGTGGAGAGTTCTGTAGATGTCTATTAGGTCTACTTGATTCAGAGCTGAGTTCAAGTCCTGAATATCCTTGGTAATTTTCTGTCTTGTTGATTTAATATTAACAGTGGGGTGTTAAAGTCTCCCACTATTATTGTGTTGGAGTCTAAGCCTCTTTGTAAGTCTCTAAGAACTTGTTTTATAAATCTGGGTGCTCCTGTATTGAGCACATATATATTTAGAATAGTTAGCTCTTCTTGTTGAATTGTTTCCCTTACCATTATGTAATGCCCTTCTTTGTCTTTTTTATCTGTTGGCTTAAAGTCTGGGTTGTTAGAGACTAGTATTGCAACCCCTGCTTTTTGTTTGTTTGTTGTTGTTGTTGTTTGGTTTTTCTTTCCATTTGCTTGGTAAATTTTTCTCCATCCCTTTGAGTCTGTGTGTGTCTTTGCATGTGAGGTGGGTCTCCTGAATACAGCACACCAATGAGTCATAACTCTTCATCCAATTTGCCAGTCTGCGTCTTTTAACTGGGGCATTTAGCCCATTTACATTTAAGGTTAGTAATGTGTGAATTTGATCCTATCATAATGCTATTTGGTTTTTTGTGTACTAGTTGGTACAGTTTCCTCATGGTGTCATTGATCTTTATATTTTGGTGTGTTTTTGCAGTGGCTGGTGCAAGTTTTTTCTTTCTATAGTTAGTGCTTCTTCCAGGAGCTCTTGCAAGGCAGGCCTGGTGGTAACAAAATCCCTCAGCATTTGCTTATCTGGAAAGGATTTTATTTGTCCACTCACAAAGCTTAGTTTGGCTGAATATGAAATTCTGGATTGAAAATTTCTTTATTTAAGAATGTTGAATATTGGCCCCCAATCTCTTCTGACTTGTAAAGCCTCTGTTGAAAGGTCTGCTATTAGTCTGATGGGCTTCCTTTGTGGGTGACCTAGCCTTTCTCTCTGGCTGCCCTTAACATTTTTTCCTTCATTTCAACCTTGGAGAATCTGTTGATTACGTGTCTTGCAGTTGACTTCTCATGGAGTATCTTAGTAATGTTCTCTGTATTTCTTTAACTTTTTTGCTGGCCTGTTTTGTTAGGTTGGGGAAGTTCTCCTGGATAATATCCCGAAGGGTGTTTTCCAGTTCACTTCTAATCTCCCCATTGCCTTCAGATATTCCAATCAATTATAGGTTCAGTCTTTTTAAGAAGTCCCACATTTCTTGGAGGTTTTGTTCATTCCTTTTCATTCTTTTTCTCTAGTCTTGTCTGCATGCCTTATTTCAGCAAGGTGGTTTTCAAACTCATATACTTTCTTCCACTTGGTCAATTCAGCTTTGATACTTGTGTATGCTTCACGATGTTCTTGTTCTGTGTTTTTCTGCTCTATCAGGTCATTTATGTTCCCCTCTAAATTGATTATTTAACCTAGCAGCTCCTCTAACATTTTATCAAGGTTCTTAGCTTCCTTACATTGGGTTAGAACATGCTCCTTTACCTCAGCATAGTTTTTTATTATTCATCTTCTGAAGCCTACTTCTGTCAATTTGTGTAACTCAACCTTTGTCCAGTTCTACACCCTTGCTGGAGAGATGATGCAATCATTTGGAGGAGAAGAGGCACTCTGGCCCTTTGGGTATCAGCATTTTTTCATTGATTTTTTTTTCTCATCTTCATGTGTTTGTCTGGTTTCAATCTTTGAAGCTGCTGACCCTTGGATGAGGTTTTTGTGGGGACTTTTCATTGTCGTTGATGCTATTGTTGTTTTCTACTTGTTTGTTTTTCTTTCAATGGTCAGGTTCCTCTTCTGTAGGGCTGCTGCAGTTTGCTTGGGGTTCATTTTAGGCCCTATTCGTCTGGTTTGCCCCCATACCTGGAGATGTCACTCAAGGATGCTGGAGAACCACAAAGATGGGTGCCTGCTCCTTCTTCTGGGATCTCTGACCTCAAGGGGCACCAACTTGATGTCAGTAGGATCGCTTCTGTATAGGTTGTCTGCCAACCCCTGGAGGGTCTCACCCAGTTGGGTGGCATGGGGAAAGGGACCCATTTAATGAAGCACTTTGTCCCTTGGTGGAGGGGACATGCTTTGCTGGTGGGAAACCCATTCATCTGGGCTGCCCAATTTCCTCAGAAGTACCAGGAGGAAAGGCTGAGTCTGTTGGTCCACAGAGACTGTGGCCACCCCTCCCATTAGGGGCTCAGGCCCAGGGAGATCCAGGTTCTGTCTCTGAGCCTCTGGCTGGAGTTACTGGAGTTCCTGCAGGGAAGCCCCACCCAATGAGGAAGGATGGGTCAGGATCAGGCCTGAAGAGACACTCTGACCACAGTCTGATATGTTGGGCTGTGGGGGACACATCTTGGGACCAAGCCATTCAGCCTCCCTGGCTCTAGCAGGGGAAAAGCACAGCCCAGAACTATAAAGATGGATGACACCCTTCCCCAACTCATGAAGCTCAGTGGGTTAGGCTGTTGTCAGTCCCAGTGCTGGCTGTTACCTCTCCACCAAGACGAGTACAAACAGCTTAGAAGGCAGCCATAGCCACAGCTGCAGCTGTGGTGCTGGTCACCCCATCCTTGCCAAGAGCTCAGTAGGCTTAAGCAGATTCCAGTTGAGAGGCTGTTAGGAACCTGCATGATTCCAGGGTTAGGATTCTAGGCCCCAGTGGCATGAGTTCACAAATGGGATCTTCCAATCCATGGGTTACACAGTTCCATGGAAAAAGCATGGTTTCCCTGGCTGGGTAGCATGCTCACTCACTGCCTTCCTCTCCATGGATTATGCCATCCTTCTACTCAGTTCTGATGAGAGAACCTAGATACCTTGGTTGACAGTGAAGGATTCACATACTTATTATGGTTCTTTTCCATGGGAGCCTCCAAACACCACTGTTTCTAGCTGGCCTCTTGTGCGGCCCCACCTCCCTGTCCTGTTCTTAGTGCAAAGATGTAACAATCAATGTAGGCTCAGTTGTGCTACACTAACAAAACAATCCTAAAATTCAGTCTTTAAATAACAAAGTTTTATTCCTTACTAACATTACATATCCTTCAAGGATGGGTGAGACTCTGCCCCATGTTATTCTTTCACTAGAGTGCCAAAGAAGCCACCATTAGGAACAAAGATATGGTGGCTTTTAATTGACCCATGGCATGTGTCACCTCTGCTCCCATTTTATTTACCAAAGCAAATGGTCAGACTGAGTTCAATAGGGCAGGTTAATATAGCCCTCCTATTTACTTACAAGGAGAGAACTAAATAAAGTATCAGCTCCTCTGAGGTGGATATCCTTACTTTGCAGGTAGTAAAACAAAGATAGAGAGAGGTTAGGTAATTTGCCTAAAGTCCTTCAGCACATCATTATAAGAGCTGGATTTCTATTTGCCTGATTCTGAAGTTTGTGCTGAAAAGCATCATGCCTCTCTGTTAGAAATAGAGACCATGGGAAGGGGAAATAGTTTTCCAAGAAATTATTAAGCTTTAAACGATTGTGGAACTTTGAAGTGGAAATCTCCCAGTGCAACTCAGAATGTGAAACTAGTGTAGAAGAGAGACAAGAGAACTATAGGTGCATATTGATTTGGAATTTTCAACTCAGAATATTCAGTGAAATAGTTCTGTGACTTTTTTCTCTAAAGATAGAAGAAAAAAAACGGGGAAAAAAACAGTCTTCAGGGATATCAATAGATTGGCAGAGAGAGAAAAAGAGCTAATAAGAAAGTTGTAAAAGAAAGAAAACTGAAGAGGAAAGGCTTTTAAGAAGAGTACAAGGTCAAGAGTACCTGTTACAACAGGAAGTTGAGATGTGATAATACAATTTTTAAAAATCCATTCTAATTGTATAGGAAGAATTCTGGGTGTCCTCTAAGGGAAAGAATTAATAAAGTAGTAAAATGAGGAACTTCAAATTTCTAGGGCTAGAGAAAGAAAAACCTGGGCATGAGACACAAGGTTGTAGTATTTAGTAGCAGAAAGAATCATAGAAAAAAAAATATGATGTATTAAATGTCAGGGCTGTGGTTTCACAGTTTACAAAGAAAAATGTACACATTTTTGAAGGCAAGAGGATAAGAGAGATTGAACATCAGAATGAGTAAGAGAGACAGAGACACACAGACAGATTACAAGGACATTACAGAGCTGGAATCAATGGTGTCCATGGTGCAGGGGCAGACTGCAATTATGACCTCAATAGATAGCAGGTCTTTTCTGCCTCTGAGACAGGGAAAGTGTGAGAGTATCCTGGGAGGGAAATTGCTGATGGGAGATAAAGTCCAGGGCTCTGAGAATGCACAGTTGATGACTATATCTGACAACAGGCCAAACCCCAAATCACAAAAGATAGCATCTTTCCAGATGGACTGCTCTATGTGCCTGGTCCTCACCTGAGTAAGAACTTCCTGAGAGTTTTCCCACTGTGAACCATTTTTTTCCCCTCATTTGCAGCATTATACCTGGTTTGGGAAATTGATCACTCCTGTGGCAAATACTGCAACTGATCATCCAACATCCACATTTCTTATCTTCCTTATTAAATTGTCCATGTTTTTCAAAGTGGCAATAACCCACATAAATTCTTTCCTTCTCAACTTCCTTTACTTTTTTAGCCAAACAGACATCAGATGTACCTTTTAGTTGGAATATGAAGGAGGGAACCCTTGGGACTCCATGTTAGGGTTGGGAAGTTCAGGGCATTACCATGTATGACTTTCACGTGAAGAAAGCCAGAATGCAGGTAGGTGGGAGATCACTGGTTGAATGTACCTGTCTAAGGACAGCTCTGAGCAGCAGCATCCTGATTACTCATTCTTCTTCTTGCCTGATCAGTAGGTGACATTTTGTGACCAGAAGAGAAAGGCCAACAGAAACAAACATCAGCTTCTCTAACCTATTTATAGCCAGGATGATGGAATCACAAAGTTCTCAGCATTTATAGGGGATGGGCTGCTCTCAAAATGAGCTTTGTTGTGAAAATATCCCAAAAGAAAATGGATGAGTGATTTTCCAACATGTTGCTTTTCAGTTTTGTGAATCCTCACCTCTGCCCTATGGGTAGATTTTTGATGTCTAAAAAGGTCCTGTACATAAAGAGGAATATTCTTTACTATTGTTTAATGCCCGATTTGTTAACTGTATGACTTCATTTAAAAAATTATCATTTTTGAAGCAGTAAACCATCACTATTTTAAGTATTCACATAGTACTTTCATAACTAATAAATATAGATGTGGAATAAAACAAAATTGATTTCCTAAAACTTCCTTATTGGTCACAAAATTATTTAATAGTATGTCCCAAATGCATGGAATCAACCTATATGCCCACCAGTGATAGACTGTATAAAGAAAATGTGGTACATATACATCACGGAATACTATGTAGCCATAAAAAGAACAAGATCATGTCCTTAGCAAGGACATGAATGGAGCTGGAGGCCATTATCTTTACTACCTAATGCAGGAACAGAAATCCAAATACCATGTGTTCTCACTTATAAGTGGGAGCTAAATGGTGAGAACAAATGAACACATTGAGAAGAACAACACACACTGGGGCCTATTGTAAGGTGGAGGGTGGGAAGAGGGAGAGGATCAGGAATAATAACTAATGGGTATGAGGCTTAATACCTGGGTAATGAAATAATCTGTACAACAAACTCCCATGACACAAGTTTACCTATGTAACAAACCTGCACATGTACCCTTGAACTTAAAAGTTTTTAAAAGTCCTAATTTAATTAAAAGTCTCATTCTAATATTTTATATTTTCTGAAAAATCAAACAAAATACAAAAATAAGGAATGCTTTAAATCTCTATTATACTTTCATTTTAAACCAGTTACAAAGGTATTGAAATCAAGATGAATTTTATCAATGTTCTTATGCTTCTTCCTTTCTAGGATTTTTATGTATTACCAAGATTTCTAAGGCTAAAGTAGTTTTACTCATCATAAAAGCAAAAGAATACCACCTCAGACCAGCTGAAATGGCAAACTGTAGAATTTTGCAACTGATAAATCTTGGTTGGCCAAGAATCCTGATTGTGTAAACCTTTGTGATTTAAACCCAAGCCTTGGGGCATTCGACTGAGCTTTCTTTTGTAATAAAGTTTTATGTATTACATCGAGACTTTTATGTCACTGCCTTTCAGATAGGTTTTAAACTTTTGAAACATGTTGTATTCCCAGAAATATGTTATTTATCTTTGGCATGGCTGACATTTCTTAACATGTAGGTATTAAATAGCTGCATGTAGGTAGTAATTAGAAGCTTATGTAATCAATAAAAATTAAATATATTCCACAATGTTCACCTTTCTTTTTATTATAGCTACATTATGTATACTTTCATTAACTTTTCATTTGAGTGTCTTAATGACCTCATAGCTTCTATATTCATAATTATTCTCTTTCTGATGCTTAAATTTTCTTAATTTAGCCAGTAAGAATCCCTTTAAGTCAGCTTCTTTATGCTTTTTACACTGCCTTGGATATCCTTGGGAAAGTGAAAATCAGCCCTGCTAGCTGGCTATCAAGCTTTGATAAACAGTTTCTAACAAGCATAGTCAAAGCCATAATTCAGCTAAAGGAAAAATATATCTGAGTGATTTTTGCTTTCTTGCCAATGACATCCCAGCCTAGCTTCACTCCTACCACATTTTGTTCAAATATTACTAGATAATTGCCAAACTTCTCTTAGCTTCTTGACATTATCCAATCCAGAGATGGTCCCTGCTTCTTCACTCTCTTCATAAAATTAGTCAACATAAGCAAAAATCTCATAATAAGCTCTTCCCAATTACCTATTGCTCAGACACCACAAGATTCTCCTGGAATGTGTTCTTCCTTGTAATCAAAAAAAATCTAAATATGTTCCGATGGCCTTTGACTGGTGGTCTCTCACACTTTGAAATAATCCTTGCTTTCTAACAGCAGAAAGACATTTCAGACCCATCCCCAATTTTCGTGATTAAAATATGGTATTCAGTTGTCCTTCAAGTTATTTTACTTGATAAATCAAAATAAAAAATAAAACTCTGGGCACTATAGGTGTGCATGAGAGTTAGTGATGATCAAAATTGCTGCTGCTGCAACTATTGATGTCATTGAGCTACTTTTTAAGGAGGAGTATCTATTAGTTTAAGATGACATAAAACATCCATATCTGGTCTATTTTCTTGTGGTATCCAATATTCTTTTAGTGCATGGTTTGATAAGACTTCTTTTGACATGGACTTTTGCAGGTTTGAGACTCACCCACTGTCCTCCATTTCAAGTTCTTAACAATTAGGAAAAACAGTGAGACAAATTACAGTCTTTATATTAAAAACAACAACATTATAGAACATATTCTGTTGACAAAAGAGAGGCTTTCATCTCCTTTTCTTTTCCTTGAATTGAATCACACATGTTAAGTATGTGGAAT
Organism: Cheracebus regulus; assembly: GCA_963574635.1. NCBI lineage: Eukaryota > Metazoa > Chordata > Mammalia > Primates > Pitheciidae > Cheracebus > Cheracebus regulus. The sequence goes on along the minus strand of CAUYQU010040036.1, from coordinate 6,747 downwards.
ACTTCATAAGAGAAGAGAGGTCCTAACCTGTTGTTCCTAACACAAGAAGAGAAAATGAAGAATGTGGTAGAGAGGAGAGGAAGTGAAAAGGGAAGGAAGAAAAGAAAAAGAATAGAGGAAGTAAAAGAAAAGCAAGAACAAGGGAGGGCTGTTTCCTTGTACATAAAGAGGGTCAATGATATTTACCTGATGGGGTTGTTATTGGAATTAAATCAGACACTGTAAAGTGCAAGGTATATATAAATGCTCATAAATGGCAGCTGATATTGCTATTTATCATTCATTTTAATCATTTATCTGAACATAGTTATACTTTACTCTTAGGAGCAATTTCTAGAAATAGGGACTCTGAGCACAAGATTATATAGCTTAAATTTTAACTGCCCTTCAGAAAAAAATGTAAATGTTTTTAAACTTTACAATCTGATAAAAAGTCTATTTTTATGATTACTTCTTTACTAAATTTAATATTTAATATCATTAAAGTTATTTATAAACATGATTTAAGGAGTCAAATAGGAGGGGCTGGTCAAGACGGTCAACTAGGAGAAGTTAGTATGTGCCACTCTCACAAAGAAAAATAGAAGACAAGTAAATACAGCACCTTCAATGGTGAAACACCAAAGTATTCTTACTGGGGCTCATCAAGAAAACAATTCAACACACAGAGAATGGAGAAAAGCAAGGCAGAATGACCACCCACCTCGGAGCAACACAAAGCCAGGTAAGCATCCCCTGCCCAGGGAATCAGTGAGTGAGTGAGTGTCCTTAGGGACAGACACTTCTCCTATGGATTTTTGCAACCTTTGAGTCAGGAGATCCCCTTGTGAACCCACTCCATGAGGGCCTTCAGTCTGACACTCCACTCTGTAGAGTCTTAGCAGAGCAGCCACTCAGGCACACATGGTGACCCAAGAGCTTTAGATACTTGGACTTCCTGGCAAAAGCGGCTGCAACTCCAGCTGACCAGGAGGTTAAACTCCTGTAGATACCCCTAGGAAAGGGTCTGAATCCAGGGGGCTGAGCAGGGACTGTCTGCAGGCCCTGCTTCCCTAGCACCTCAGAGGATAAGACCCACTGGCCTGGAAGTCCAGCTAATCATGGGTAGCAGTGTTACAACTCCCTGAGACAAAACTCCCAGAGGGCAAGGCCGGCCGCTATCTTTGCTTTTTCACAGCCATAGCACTCTGAAGAATCCAAAGCAACAAGGGACTGGAGTGTTCCCCCCACCTACACACACACACACAGCACAGCAGCTCTATGAAGCGGCAGCCAGACTGCTTTTTCATGCTGGTCCCATTTCTCTTCATTGATTGAAATCTCCCAGCTAAGGTCTACAACCACCCCTGTTGGTGTCTGCAAGCGAGCAGCTGTTCTAAACCTCCCTGGGAGCTCCCAGAGGGAGGGGCAGGCTGCTATCATTGCTGTTTTGCAGCCTTAGCCATTGTCACCTTGAGGCTTTGGAGAGTCCATTGTGACTGGGGGCTGGAAGGGACCCCCAACACAGCACAGCTGCTCTACAAAAAAATGCAGCCAGACCACTGTTTCACACAGGTCCCCAATCCCATTCCTCCTCACTGGGTGGGACTCCCATCAGGGGTCCCCAGCCACCCCCACCAATGTGTTTGAGCCAGAGCTCCCATATTGCTACTTTGCCACCTTCACTGTAGACATATTCATTTGCTGGAAAACCCAATATGGCTAGGAAGTGGAGTGGACCCACAGCATACTGCAGCAGCCCTAAGGACAAGTGGCCTGAATGTTTCTTACATGAGTCCCCAGTCCCATACCTTCTCACTGGACAGATCCTCACAGCCTGGACAGATCCTCACAGCATGGATCCCCAGTTACCCCCACTGGGACTATCCAGACAGTAGCGGCTCCACAACTAACTGGGACAGAGTTCCGAGTGGGAGGGGTGGATTACCATCTCTGCTGTCTCACAGACCTTGCCCTTGCTCTCTTCAGGCTCTGGAGAACCCATGGGACTAGAGGCTGATCCAGACCCCCAGCCCAGAGCATCCACCTCACAGAAATGTGGCTGGACTGTTTTCCATGTAGGTTCCAGTCCTCACTTCTCCTAACTGGGCAGAGCCACCTGACCTGAGATTCTAGAACAACCACTCTGCCCCAATCTAGTGACTTCAATCAGATGTAGTCCAGCAATGAAAGAAACATCCATGTGCAGAGATGAGAAAGAACCAAAGCAAGAACTCTGGCAACTCAAATAGCCAAAGTGTCTTATATCCTCCAAATGATTGCACTAGTTCTCCAACAAGTGTTCTTAATTAGGCTGAGTTGGATGAAATGACAGAAATGGAATTCAAAATATAGATAAGAATGAGTATCATTGAGATTCAGAATGCAAAAATCCATCTAAGGAAACCAAGAGTCACTATAAAATAATACAGGAGCTGACAGACAAAATAGCCAGTATAAAAAAAAGCCTGGCCAGCCATGGTGGCTCATGTCTGTAATCCCAGAACTTTGGGAGGCTGAGATGGGCAGTTGACCTGAGGTCAGGAGTTCAAGACCAGCCTGGCCAACATGGTGAAACCCCATCTCTACTAAAAAAATATAATAAATAAATTAGCCAGGCATGGTGGTACATGCCTGTAATCCCAGCTACTCCAGAGGCTGAGGCAGGAGAATCACTTGAACCTGGGAGATAGAGGTTGCAGTGAGCCAAGATCACACCATTGCACTCCAACCTGGATGACAGAGTGAAACTTGGTCTCCAAAAAAGCAGAAAAGACTGAGCTGAGGAAATAATCTCAGAATTTGAAAACTGATTCTCCGAAATAAGACAATCAGACCAAAAAAAAAAAAAAAGATGCCAAGTGCAGTGGCTCACACCTGTAATCCCAGCACTTTGGGAGGCCAAGGCAAGTGGATCACAAGGTCAGGAGATTGACACCATCCTGGCCAACATGGTGAAACCCCATCTCTGCTAAAAATACAAAAATTGGTCGAGTGTGGGGACACACATTTGTAGTTCCAGCTACTCAGGAGGCTGAGGCAGGAGAGTCACTTGAACCTAGAAGGCAGAGGTTGCAGTGAGCCAAGATTGCACTACTGCACTCCAGCCTGGGTGACAAAGCGAGACTCCATCTCAAAAATATATAATAAAAAACAAAATGGAAAGAAATAAAACCTCTGAGAAATATGGGATTAAATAAAAAGGCCAAATCTATGAATTATTGTCATCCCTGAAAGAGACAGGGAAAAAGCAAACAACCCTGAAGACATATTTCAAAATATCATCCATGAAAACTTCTCCAACCTAACTAGAAAGACCAACGATCAAATGCAGAAATATAGAGAACACCTGCAAAATTCTACAAAAGAAGATTATTGGCAAGATACACAACCATTAGATTTTCCAAGGTTGAAATGAAAGAAAGAAAGAATAATAAAGGCAAATAGAAAGAGTAGGTCACCTACAAAGGGAATCCCATCAGGCTAACAGCAGACCTCTCAGCAGAAATTCTACAAGCCAGAGAGACAGGAGGCCTATATTCAACATTCTTTAAAAAAAAAAAAAAAAAAATCTTCAATCAAGAATTTTATATCCAGCCAACCTAAGTTTCCTCAGTGAGGGAGAAATAAGGTTCTTTTCAGATAAGCAAAATGCTAAGGGAGTTTGTTATTACCAGATCAGCCTTACAAAAGATCTTGAAAGGAGCACCAAATATAAAAAGGAAAAACTATTATGAGCCAATACACAAACACACTTAGGTACACAGACCAGTGACACTATAAAGCAACCACACAAACCAACCAACATAATGATCAGCTAACAACATAATGACAGTGTCAAATTCACATATATAAATACTAATCTTCAATGTAAACAGGCTAAATTCCCCATTTAAAAGGCACAGAGTGGCAAGCTGGATAAAACAGCAAGACCTAATGGTATGCTGTCTTTGAGAGACCCATCTCACACACACAGTGACAGTCACAAGCTCAAAATAAAGTGACGGAGAAAAATCTACCAAGAAAATAGAATGCAGAATAAAAGCAGGGGTTGCAGTCCTAATTCCAGACAAAACAGACTTTAAACCAACAAAGACTTTAAAAGACAAAAAAAAAAAAAGTATTACACAATAGAAATGTCTTCAATTCAACAAGACCTAATTATCTTAAACATATATGTACCCATAGCCAAAGCAATATTAAGCAAAAAGAACAAATCTGAAGGTATCACTTACCTGACTTCAAATTATACTACAAGGCTATAGTTTCCAAAACAGCATGATACTAGTATAAAAATAGGCATGTAGATCAATAGAACAAAATAGAGAATCCAGAAAGGAAGCTAAATACTAACAACCAACTAATCTTTGACAAAGCAAACAGAAACATACATTGGTGAAAGGATACTCTATTCAATAAATACCAATGGGAAAGCTGGCAAGTCACATGTGGAAGAATGAAACGGAATCCTCATCTCTACCTTATACAAAAATCAACCCAAGATCAATCAAAGACTTAAGTCTAAGACATGAAACCATAAAAATTCTAGAAGATAAACATCAGAAAAACTCTTCTAGAGAGTGGTTTAGGCAAAAAATTTATGACTAAGACCTAAAAAAGCAAATACAGCAAAAGCAAAAATAAATAAATGGGATCTAATTAAACTAAAATGCTTCTACACAGCAAAAGAAATAATCAACAAACTAAAAAGCCCACAAAGTAAGAGAAAATATTTGCAAATTACACATCTGACAAACAGCTAATATCAAGAATCCACAAGTAACTCAAACAAATCAGCAAGAAAAGAAACACAATCCAACCAAAAAAATGGGCATAGGCCATGAATAAACAATTCTCAAATGAAGATAAAAAGGCAACAAACATATGAAAAGATGCTCAGCTTACTACTTATCAGAGAAATGCAAATTAAAACCACAATGAGATACTACTTTACTCCTGCAAGAATGGCCATAATTAAAAAGTCAAAAAAAAATAGATGTTGGCAGGGATGTGGTAAAAAGGGAATGCTTTTACAGTCCTGGTGGGAATGTAATAGTACAATCACTATGGAATACAGTATGGAGATCCCTTAAAGAACTAAATGTAGAACTACTATTTCATCCAGCAATCCCACTACTTGGTGTCTATCCAAAGGAAAAGAAGTCATTATATTAAAAAGACACATGCACATGTATGTTTATAGCAACACAATTTGCAATTGCAAGGATATAAAACCAACCTAAGTGCCCATCAACCATACAATACTACTCAACCATAAAAGATAAACAAAATAATGTATTTTGAAGCAACTTAGAATAATGGTCTTCAGCCCCATTCAAGTGAAGCAACTAAGAAATGGGAAACCAAGATGGCCAAATAGCAACAGCTCCAGAGTGCAGTTCCCAGCGAAAGCAATGCAGAAGGTGAGTGATCTCCACATCTCCAACCGAGGTACCAGGTTTAACTCAATGGGACTGGTTGGACAGCGGGTGTACCCCAAGGAGGGCAAACCAAGGCAGGGTGGGGTGCTGCCTCACCCAGGAAGTGCAACTGGCAGGAGGACACCCCCCCCCAACCCAAAGGAGGGCATCAGGGACCTTTCCAGCCACTCTGGCATTCCATTTGAGATTCTGCACTTCTCCCATGATCTTTACAGTCCACAGACCAGGAGATATCTGCAGGGCTGACAAGCGTCACGGGTTTCCAGCACAGATCTGAGCAGCTGTTCCAGCTGGCACTGTGGTTTTTCAGCACAAATCCGGGTAGCTGTTTTGGCTGGTGCCTGGAATGCCTGCAAGACAGAGCCTCCCTCTCCCCTGAAATAAGGGGAGCTGAAGGAAGGGAGCCAAGTGATCTGGCTTGGTGGGTCCCACCTCCCCAAAGACCAGCAAACTGAAACCCTCTGGCTTGAGAGTTTTGCAGCCAGCACAGCAATTTCAGCTCAACCCAGGATGGTCAAGCTCAGTGAGGGGAAGGGTGTTCGCCATTGCCAAGGCAGTTCTAACCTTACCTGTGTAAACAAAAGTGCCAGAAGTTTACAGAGCAGCTGGACAGAGCCCGCAGCAGCTCAGCAGTGCCTCTGCAGGCAGACTGTAACTAGACTCCCTCCTTGCTGGGCAGGGCATCTCTGAAAAAAGGTGGCAGCATGTCAGGGACTTACAAATAAAACCCCACCTTCCCAGGACAGAGCACCTGGGAAAAGGGGTGGTTGCGAGTTCCACTGCAGCAGACTTAAACGTCCTTGCCCAGCAGCCCTAAAGGGAGCAACAGAGCTCCCAGCACAGCACTTGAGCTCTGATAAGGGACAGACTGTCTCCTCAAGTGGCTCCCTGACCCCTATATATCCAAAAAAACACCTCATACAGGAGAGCTCTGGCTGACAGCTGGCGGGTGCCCTTCAGGGACAAAACTACCAGAGGAAAGAACAGGCAGCGCCTTTCCACACTACCTGCCAAGGGATCCATACGGCATTGTTCTGGTTTCCTGTCATAACTTAAAGGGAAACTTTCACAATGTCTGGAGCCCCTGATGTCCTGCAAATGAAGGAGGAGGATGTCCTTAAGTTCCTTCCAGCAGGAACCCATTTAGGTGGCACTAAACATTTTTTTTTAATTTTTTTATTGCATCTTAGGTTTTGGGGTACATGTGAAGAACATACAATATTGTTGCATAGGTACACACGTGGCAGTGTGATTTGTTGCCTTCCTCCCCTTCACCTATATCTGGAATTTATATTTTTTAGACATTAGTCTGCTTGCTGTCAAAATG